>MNPL01010551.1:4919-28119 GCA_002081605.1 Tropilaelaps mercedesae
AGCTAACCGCCGTAAGTTAACCTGCAAACAGTTCTAAACAAGAAGAAACAGAAATAGTCCGTCGTCGATGTCGCGTACCCGTGCCGTGCCTGTGTACCAGCACCAGCGGAGCGTAAAGCATCGCTAAACACATTCATTTTTTCGTTTGGGAAAATAGTTCTCTACCACTTAGGGCTAGGCAGCAAGAAAACGTGGTGGTAAAATGACCACCGCCGCGGCGGCGGCCGAAAGTCGCTATCACCATTACTGCCAGCACTGCTGGTATCATCGCGTATGGTAGACGAACGCGACTCGGATTTTGTGGGATTCTGAGTGAAAACACTGGCCGGCCACTGAAGTTAGCTGAAGCGACTCGAGTCGTCGCGAGGACCAATTCATCCGGCCTATCTGGGCGCCAAGTGGCTGACACTTGTTCGCGGCACCAATGAGTTGTTTCAGATGGGTGATCTGGGAAAATGGGTAAAGCATACGAATATATCTAGATCAAAAGGAACAACATAAGCACCTCACTAGTGCTTAAGAACGACTGGTCGTCGCGCGATTTTATGGAAGGCGTAGGGAGAATAGCGGCTTATCCTCTCGCCGTACGCTCCGCACGAAGATTTTGTTATGCAAGTGACGCACGTGAGGCTTTTATCTGACCAGGGCTTAGCGGGGGTCGACTGAGCACCGGTTGGCGTTTTTTTTTCTTTCGCTGAAAGACACTGAAGCTGTTTGTGAACACGGCCTATGATCGGCGCGGTGAAGTTAGCGCTTGTCCTAATTGTCGTATCGTCCACTGAGGGGAGAATCCTTTCAGTGTGTGACTTCAATCTCACCTAGTCATAGCTGTGAATAACGCGTACAGAGCGTGTCCTTCGCTTTGACGTAATCCGGTGTCAAATACAAGTGGGGAGGCTGTGACAGATTAAATCATACGGTCCTAAACTCCTAAATAGCATCCACGGTATTGAGTTGGCGGCTCAGTAGATTGCAGTTATGCAAATTCACTGCATATACCTGCTTCTTTTTGCAGCACTACAGAGCGATACACATAGTGGAAGTGCGCAAATAGCAAATGTGTGCTCCTTGCGTACCACGGCTAGCGTCACAGTGAAGATTTTCGTCCAGCTGTTGACAAAAGCTTCGGAATTCATAAACTCACGCCATCACACGCGACACTTAATTGGCAGTCGCTCAATTGGAGCACCTAAAAAAGCCGATTGATTACTTTCATCGTCATCATCATCATCATCATCCATTGAATGACCAGCATTAAATTGTTTCGCTTAGATGAACAGCTAACCAGGCGTAATCCATTCGTCTGAGACTATCCGACCAGTTCGACATCACCTTAGTGGACGGAACGTATGGCTAAGCTGAACGACGTTAACGGTGACCTCCGACCTTTAATACCAGGCTTCTAATGGCCGAGTGAGCCGTTGGCCGTCTCAACGTGATGACACAGTCGAAAAATGGCTACGCTCTACCAGAGGCGTCTTCGGGGGCTCTTTTGCCGGTTTGATTTTTCGGCGAAAATCGTGTATACACTATCCCAGAGTGGATACGTGACCAATGGCGAATTAAGCAGCATGATCCCCTGCGGCTGTCCCCTTAATGAACTGGTGGTGAATCGCAACAAAAAAACTCTTTGAAAAATATCTGCTGAAGACGCCGTCAGCCATGCTACGCATGGACGTCCGCTAACCGGCGGCTTCAATAAGCTACTATATCAAGTGAGATTTTTTGTTTTTCGTCAATGGAAATTACTTGATGCCATCGTCTGCGGTTCTCACGGAGCGTAGAGCGTTCGGCCTTTCGAGCATTCACTTTAACCTTGCGTGAGTACGCTTCGTTTGACGCAATTGCGCGCATACTTAGCAGGCTAACACGCGCAGACGTTTGCGTTGGCCATAAAGAGCGGCGCGTGCTGTAATGCCATGGAGCTCCAGCTAATCCGTCAACAACTGCTGCGAATGGATTTCATTGGATTCCCGTTGTCGGTCTAATTGTGCTGAGTCCAACGCGTTCGCATATCTGTGTAGTTTTTTTCATTGTTTTCATTTTTTTTTCTAGTGGCTGTGGCGAAACGCGAGGACCCAGCGGAACGCTGCCCCGTCGGGACGTACAAATGTTGTGCTCCAAGAACGGGACAGATCTCGCAGACGAGTCCGTTAGCGTAATTGGAAACCCGACAGTAGAAGACGCTCCGACGATGGTCGTCGATGACGCTCGTGTGGGAATTTTTCCTAATTCGAGCTTCGAAGTAACTTCATCTACGTTCGCCTGCTCTGCAAAAACCGAGAAAGACAGAATGCGGTCAAAATGGCGGTACCGAAATATGCCGAGATGAGATTTGCGCATCTGTGACACGCACTATGACGTGTGGGCTCGGCGTCGAAGACTCTTCAGGCTAGTTAAATGCATTCGAGCAACGCAAGGTCGCTCTGCGAAAAGCGATTTTCGAAAGGCGCAGAGGACCGGACAGATAACGACATTTTATTGTTATGAGCTTATTACGTGCAGTGTTCGCGTGTGCCACGGTATTTCACCTTAGGGAGAATAAACATCACCCCGAGGAAAGCTCCCGCCACGATCGTGCGCGCGCTTCAACTTCAACGTTTTCGTGGAAAATTCTTGATGGACCATGTGACTGTGTGTGTCTCTTGTTAGACTAGTAAACCTCACGCTTGAATTAGAGATTGCAGCTGGCGTTGGACGATTTCCAGATTTCCTTTCCAGAGCCCCGGTCCTACGTACGAGCGTACTCCATAGCCACCAAAGCGGAGCATCTGTTTTTCATCCGTCTTTGTTGGACACATCGGACAGATATGTTTGGACACGCTCTGTTGGTCATTCCCCATCGGTGGAGTCGTTTGGTCGCTACGGTATCAACGGAGACGAATTCAACTGGGATATTCCCAGGCTACCTTGTGGCCCGCATCACCTGTTTGGCAGGTTCGGTCTGTCCCCCAATATTATCAGTCAACGCCGTCCAGAATGTGGCCATGTTGTACCTTCCCCCCCGGCTTCTTCGTCGCTTTCGGTACTATGCCGAAGTGGAAGCAAGTTTCTTCTATCGGCATATTATTACTTAGTAACCGCCGACGCTCCGTCCCGTAGAACGGCTCTGACCTGGGCCTTTTTCGCTGTCGCTCCGAAGACCCCGATCATCCGTAACAACTCCCCCACCCCACCTCCTTACGGCCAGACCGCCCCCTCGAAGTAATTTGTGTCCATTGGCAAGACCGTGTACTTGTCGTTGACCCTGGCGACGCTTGGAACTGTCGTTGAGAAACTGCGATGCGCCGAAGAAGCTCTGCTCCCATGGGTGGACGTATCTTTCGAACAGTCGGTCACTGTTTAGTTAGGCGAATAGGGGCTGACATATGACAATGCGCCGTGACTGGATGAGGCGGCCGTATTGTTCACATCGTTGTTGCTACTGAGGAGGCCGGAATGCGCGGGCGCGACGTAGATACGTCTACCGATAGATTTCTAGGTAGACGTACTACAAAAAGGGCAAACAAGTCAGACGGGCCCTCTCTAGCCCGAACTACTCTTGCCCTAAACTGCCATCATAATCATACTTGGTAGATACGCATATATAACGAATACGGTCGTTTTGGACACTCACCATACGAACGCGTCCATCACGTAGGTTTCCAACTGAATGTTTTTTTATTGCGTATCAGCAAACATCCGATTGACGCCGTGTCAATAAAACGTGCCTGAAAAAGGGTTCGTCTCAGACTCAACGGCAGCGACTGACTGAATCGAATGTCAAATTCTAGCAGGACATCCATCTCTGCCTTTGGACAAAGACGATAGCCTAGGAGGAGTTGTTGGACACGGAGGCCGATGCGGAACTCCAATAGTCTGGCTTACAAACAGAGCCATCCTCCTCCGTTGTGGGGGCCGTAGATGTCTAAAGAACGTAGAATATCGCAAACACAACAGACATGGGCATGTTGTCAACCCGGGTGTGTGTGTGTGTGTGAGGTGGCATAATTTTTTCGAACAACAATTTTCAAGTGTGAGATATTCGTGTGTTGAGGGCAGAGGACGTCGCCGTGGTCTTCGGTGGAGGGCAGGCACGAAACTGGACAAACGGATGTCGCATAACGGAACCGGCTGAATCTTGGACACTTCCGAACCAACGATCCGATCAGTGTCCGATACTTCACTGGTTCCGCCCGAAGGCGCCCGCCCGCAGGACCACATGGGCGAAGGAAGAGGCCATCGGACGGCCAGCGGATCTGCGCCTTAGCTGGCGCTGATGCAGTGGAAATCCTCCGGCCAGCCGAGTTTGCCGACGAAGTCGATACAGGGATAGAAGAAGTATTCAAGGGATCAGCTGGCGATAACGATATTGCACCAGCGGTACTCACCAGGCAGAGACCCAGCACAGCAGAAAAACACCACAAGATGGCCGCGACATCGTCGTGGCGAAGCCGCAGTGGCGACGAAGAAAATAGAAAATGCCGACGAAGTCGCGCCAGACGACGACGAAGAAGCACCGACGACAGATGACGAAAATGGAGTCGACCGACCTGATGACGCTCGAATCCGACCCGCTCCACACGCAAGGCTTAGGACACGCCATCAGGACACAGACGCCGTCGGGCTACGGCGCTGCGACGCGGTGGAGATGCGTCAATACGACGAGGTTGGGTGCAGGAGACGCCGGGCAGCATCTGAAGTGTCGCCGGTCATCGGCAGCCTATCCTTACGCTCCGAATGTCGTCAGTCAACCGGATGGCCGTCCGCAGGGTGGGAGAGCAGACGTAGAGGGGAGCATCACCGATCGCCGAATGGCCATAGAGAAGCACAAAGGAACGACGAGACGGTAGCACCCGATGGAACAAAGCTAAGCGAATAGGACGTGGAACACGAAAATCAAATCAGGAGACTTTGGCCTGAGTCCAACAACAGCCTGGGGATATGCGGAGAGAGGACGGAGGGACTGAATTGACGTATTTGGGACGGAGTGGCGATTCCGTCGGCAGAAATTGTTCGGGAGATGCAAATACGAACGCGAAGAGAGCGAGCGAGAGAGACGTGAGCGAGATGTCGTTCCCTCATTGAAGTTCGTAACGCGAAGGTTGCCGACTGCCACACGGAAGGCTTCACGCGAAGCCTTGTGTGAGCTCCGTGGTCTTCGTCGGAACGTAGCAATTTGACCGCCATCGGCCGCGGGACGCCGTTACTAATGCGCGTCCGTCGGGACCGTTGAATGGATCTTCCTTTTATATTTGGCTAGTAAGTTAGTAGACAAGTTATAGGAAGGATTGCGTCCGACGTCAGCGCCAATGAGTCGATGCCTCTTCGGGTTGGGTTTTTTTTTCTCTATTTGAATTCGTACAAATACAATGGACATATCTAACCGAATCGCGAAGAGCTCACGGGGAAGGAGGGTTCACGCCCGCAAGCAAAGGTTGGGAACGGCAGGTGCGTGGGCTGTTCTCCTGCAGCCGCGACACCTAGACGCGAGGGAAACAATAAAAAAAAAAGGTGAAGACAGACGCTTGCGTTCGCAGATAGATAATTAAAGGTGCCAAAAATTGTGCCGCTTACATCCGGCACTTTATTAACAGGCCGAGCACATTGATCGTTTCTTTCGTAACTGGTTACCGTGGTTCGAAAAAAAATGATTAAGCTTTTACAACTGGCGGAAGGCCTAAGGACAAGAAAATAATCCTATTGGTCCTTTTTTTAGTGGGACCATCGTGTGCAGCGGGAAAATCTGTTTGACAGCGATTGATTGACGATCGAAACGCGGAAAAGAAAGTGGAACATGTAGGTGGAAGTATAGCGTTTATTGCTATTTTCCAATAAGAGACAAAATATTGATCGTCGTTGAAAAAAAATCGAATCGACAAATTGAATCGAATTTGTACAGCATCACTCAGGATAGAGTTAACGTGAAACCCGTCACGTCGAACTCGTCATCCGCTGAAAAATACAATGCGAAAGTAACGGAAAATAAAAGAATGTATGTCGACCTGCTTTATCTAGGCGACCCAATAATAACACCGACCACAAATAATAGTCTGTGGGTGTAGAGCCTACGACTCGTGCGTGATTCGTGAGTGCTTGCGGTCACGTGGCGACGTCCAACGCCAGCCAAAATCACCTTCGTGCGTCTCCTCTGAGCGCCATGTGAGGGTGTCAAGAGGACTGCTGAAGGAGCTGCCTTCACGACGCGTACGGGATATTGATCTGACGTTCAGTGAGTGCCTGTAACGACGCGCGCGCGCGAAGAGTTCTAGAGGATGTGACGCTAACAACACACTCGTATTGGGATCCTGGAGGAGCCAGCATACTCCTTCTGGTCGATCCTGTTCTAGTGATGATCATCTATGAGTGTGATCGCCGGAAAATGTTATCCAAACATATTCATTGATTTGGCGCAACCCCAATGACGACAGTTATGACACTGCTTCTCACAGCATCCTTCCGTAGCGCACTCGTCGTTCTTCGACTGCCACTTACCATTAGCGTCATTATATAACGCGCGTATATTCTTAGCTCAAATTCGCCAGATGACCCCCCACGAGGAGCAAGCCTTTGCCGGTACCATTGGCGATAATTTCGTCCAACTGACCGCGCGTACAACACCATTAGTCACAGAAGATACCGTAAGCCTGCACGAATGCTTGATTTACACATCGCATTGTTGGTTACGAACAACGCGATGTTGACGCTAATACCGAGTTTCTTCACATCACCTCTGATGAACTCGATCCAAAGAGCGGTCCAAAACCCAAAAATCAGTAGCAGCGCCCTCCGTAGCAACGTAGCCCACGTAGCAACTTAGCGAGCCGTGCAGAAGTTTTCCGTCCGTCCGTCCGCAGAACGGTTACGTGTTGCAGCTTGACGAGTGCAGAAGGTCGGCAGTTTGCGGTCGTCAGTCGGCTCACATCCGACGCGACGTCATCGCATCATTTACACTTTTGCTGACCTATTCATAATGTATGGCTAGATACGTACAAATGCGCGAACGCATATATCATTATTGTTACTGCACACTCGTTAATGGTGTGATAATGATGGTGATGTCTTCGAATTGCGTTCATCTTCAAGCGAGATTACGTCGCTGTGCACGTCAAGGAGAAAGCTTGGGGAAGGAGGCCTAAATAATATTCACACCGTCGGCGGCATCGCTGATGCAACTGATATCGGCTACAGAAAACACTTTCGTTGTTGCTGGCGTTGTTGTCATGTTCGCTGTTGTTGTTGTTGTTCGGACGTTGTTGTTGTTGCCGCCGCCGCCATTGCTGTCGTTGTTGCTGCTGCTGCTGCTGCTGCTGCTCTAATAACAGATGTTCTGCAGTGCGGGAGAACAGAATAAAAACAGTAACGACATGAGGCTGTCGTGTTGTCTGTTCGAATCCGTGGTGTTGGATGTCGACAAGTTGTCACCGAACGAAGGATTTGCTAGGACGAAGTTCTGGATGGCTTTTTTTTTTAGCTTCAGCATTTTATTGTTACAATGACCGGCAGAGATTGCGAGCCGTGCCTTTTCCTGTGATTGGAGCGGTGCACCTTTAGAGTGCCGTCGGATGTTTTACTAACGGCGGATGGAAAATTGCCCATGGAAGACTCAAGTTCGGATAACTTTACACCTGCGTTCAAATCGCACATCACCTAAACAAGATTGGGCATCGGTAGAATCTCGTGTTATCGTGTCAAGCTCCAGCTGGGGGGGGGGTGAACTGCTGGCGGACGAAGCTTTGTCAACCCACGTTGATTAAACAAACGCTTGGTTCTCACTTTTCAGTCGACGAACCAGATGAGTATAGAGGTACTGACCTAGAACCTCGTCTTCAGGCGCATCTTCGGCTCTGTCGTTAAATGAGGATGCCGAAAGCTCAGTCCCGATCACGATATCGGGCAGCGGACGACGTTCCCCTCTGACCTACCAGCGCCGGCTATCCAACAGAAATGTTCAGGCCGGAAATATTCAAATCGATGTCGTCAGCAGAGTTCGGCAACTTCACGGCTGTTTTGCCAAATTTACACCCTACAGTCTCCCCTCGTTTGACGAACCGTCGATGGGTCATGTACTGCGGGCAGAATTCCAAAATGACCTCGTGGCGGGCGGGGGAACTTTTAACCTCTCGGTGGGATCGAGCGTCTCCGATACTGTCGGGGGTTCCTGACAGACCTTATGAGCGTAATATACAGAATCGTCCAGGTAAAACCGCCACTTCGACAAAGACGCCAACGGACCCGTCCTGATTCTCCCCTTTAGCGAGATCTGGCTGATCGTGAATTAATATTGTTCGGGTATCCGAAGTACACCGATTATCGTCAATATTTCTTCTGGCTTGCATACACTGGGTTTCTATCACGCCAAACGCTGATTATTTCGCGTGCATGTGTGTTTCTGTTCGGTCATATATTATCGTTACAAGCAAATATCCTGGTTACTCAACAAACTGAGCAAAGACTGCCTATGCAGAGGCTGAACGTGGTGTGACGACCGGTTAACAGATGGGGTGTACAGTTCAGGGCTGACAGAGTGATCTATATGAGTATCTATGTATATTCGCACAATAATTACGACTGAATTACAGTAAAACTATCCTCCCTTGACATGCAGAGCGTCCGTCGTCTGCGTGTTGGTCACAAACCTCATTGTTGCTACATGAGGCTTCTCGATAGGCCATTGCGTGTCGCTACAGTAGAACTCTGAGAGCAAATAAAACGCGTAGACGGATCGTAGCCCTAAACTAGACCAGCCGACTGAAATTCGAGATTGAAAGCACAGGATGGCAGCCAATTTTCATACAGTCTAGGCTATCTTAATGGCCGGAACGGGTAAACAATTGCAGTACAAAAAAAAAGAAATACTTCGAGCTGAATCTCGCAGTAGGAGACTCGATACGGCGCATGGAGCAAGGTAAAGTTCTCATAGTATTGACATGATGACAGTTAGCCGCATTTTCTAGCGCTCTAATGGCATATCGCAACACTAACGACATGCGTCTGTGCTCGTCGAAAATTTATGACTATTCCCTCTTCTATTCCATTGTCCTTGTAACGGTGGACGCACACTAACTCGACTATCTAGGAGTTACGTTTGACGAAAATATTCGGCGAAAATATTCTACGCAGACGAAAAACACGTTAGACGACGTCCAATGGACGCGATTATCTTCAGGCTTAGTCGAGCCAGTCGAAACTACTATCAAGATGAATGCGTCTTCATGTTGATTTCTGGATAAAGCAACAACAACAACAACAACAACAACAACACAGTGTCGTACGAGGCCGCCTCAATCAGTGTTGCCTATGATTTGCAGTGTAGACGCGCGCTAACGCCGAGTTCCCTTTCTAGATGCTAATTTAGTCCCTTCTTCGTAACAACCGCTACTGTAGGGTCTGACGTTCGCTCCATTCGAACAGGCTGATCCTGCATTCGTTTGGAAATTCTGAAATGGACCAACAGTGCCTGTCTATTCGGCATCGACTCAATCACTCGTTCGATTGACGTCGCCGCTCGACTACGAGAGGAAGGTACGACTTTGTCTCGCTTGTCCATAGCACAACGACCACTCCTACTACATGTGCAGCGATCTGTCCTGCTTTGTTTTATCAGTTCGGATGTGTTTGATCAGTTGGTCAATCATCGATCATTAGCAGGGAAATATTCGGGGATGTGTTTAACCAATAATTATGCAATTCCGCATCTTCGACGGGGACCACATGTGGCCGGGACAGGGAACTAGTACACACGGACGCAAACTTGTTACTAATTGCAATAAACTTTTTCCTCCCCCTGTCCTATGACGTACCGAGTCTGTATTAATGCGGTTGCATCACTGATGTGCGACTAAGAACAATAAAATAACAATAATAATAATAAGATCATCGCATCGGCATGTGATAGTCGGTGATACACATCTCGGTCAACTGACACGACGGCGATTCTGTTCGCACACGTCGACAGATCAGGATAGATCTCCGATCGCCCACATTGTTAGGAGCCAGAGCGGAAGCTGGAAGCATCAGGGGGAAGCAGCGTCCGTCTGATGAGATCAGGGACGAAGTGATCAGGTCGACGAGTATCGGACCCGTCCGAGTCAGAATTGCCCGCACTCGCTGCCACGAACCGACGACGACACGCGACGGATTGATATTTCGTGTTTGGAAATATCGGCCCGAAATATCAGCCCGAAGCAACGACAGAGCCTGGCGTCTGAATCGGGGCCGGCCGTACATTGCGGTCTGAGCGAAATCTGGCTGAAGTACAGCTCCGGCCGTCTGATTTGATTCGACTTGATCTGTCGGCCGATCACATCACTCTACGAGCCGTGCATGATGCCTTGGATTTCCATGATTTCTACGTTACAAGCTAGAACTACTGCTGCTGCTGACCATGATATTGATATTTTATCATTTGATGCTTCATTTATTGCCTGTCTGAAAAATTGTTATTTGTGACCTCCGAACCTGATCAAGTGCTGTGCTCTTAGACAGTGCCTGTCATTTACTTCACGCGTAGCTTCGACCTGTCCAAAAAAGCACCAATGTGGCCGAATAAGTAAGCCACGATAGGGGAGGTGCAAGGAGAATACTATAATGATAAAATAATAATGATTACTATTGTTATTCAACATGACCACCGTAAGCCTTGACCACGCGCGACATGAAAACCACTCATTAGGCGATGACAATTATTATGATATGGTTGGTCCCCTTGTAATTTCTGCTGTGGTCCGTTGTAACACTCTTCCCGCTAGCCGCGTATTCGCACATTTTGCCATTATGCGCGTCATCATTATTGCTAACTATTATACAATAAAATGCATATACAGATAGTTGTTCCACATTCACAATTACGTTAGCACTAGAAAACTATTTGTCGACCAGAAAGGTCTTCGATACTGGCTTGATAGTGGCGGCCAACAGAGTCGGTCGGAGCTACGAGGTGTCAGATATGTCTTGCGGGTGAAAGTTTCTATCGGTAAAGCCGGACATCGAATTAACAAAAAACAAATCTAGAAAAGCACACACTCGTGTCTGATCTGTGGGAGGTATGCAAAAACAAATCGAGGACATCAAAGCGTCGGAAGTTGCACACGTCCCAGCAGCTCCCTCGTCCACGGCACGTAGACAATTTTACGGCGTATTCTACGTTAAATACAAAGAACAAAAATTAAACAAAAAACCCATAAATATGCATCGCAAAAACGTCCACCAAAATTGTCACGACACAGTTGGTGATACAAAGTAGAGTAATAGAGCCCGAATCCAACTTCTGTAGCAACAGCGAGCGTTTGCGTTCGCGCACAGCCTTTTCGTCTGACAGCCGACTGCTGACATTGCCACTGTTGACATACGGTCCTCAGTACGCGCGACACCCCCCCGTTGCCGTCACCGCAGCTGAATGGCAGAACAAAAACCATATTTAAAAACACAGACAGACAGCACGGCCGCAGTAACGGGCCGACGAGTCGTCCGCTGTCGTTTGTCTTCTTCGACGAAGCCGGAAGTCGTCTCCGTACGCCGTTCCCTATTGCCGCAAGCAGGAGCACGGAGAGTATGTAGACACCTGTTGCTCCCTCAGAGCACCCAGAACATTGGGGCTTGGTCCGGAGGAATTCTTAGACGAGACGAGTTACTCGTACGGGCTCGCTACGGCCGCTGGTGGTGTCCTCCTCGGTCATCGCTATGCCGCTATATTCGGTTTGGTGCCTTCTCTACTCACACTCACACGCCTCGTACACCACTCAACCCGTACGATTGCCTGTTTCGCCTGGCCGGGCGCTTCCTTCGTATTTGTGTGTGTGTGTGTGTGTGTGTGTGTGTGTGTGAACAAAGACAGGTAGTCGCGAGGGACGGCAACGGGACGATGGAGAATTGGATTGGGGCAGAGTGGGTCCGTGCTTGCGCGCTATAGCGAGCAAAATAGAAGAATGGCCGGAAGTGATCGCTTAGGTAAAAACAGTGAAATTGGTGGCGGAGATGGGGTGGCGCGATGTGGAGCTGCCGTAGGAGAATAGCAGCAGCAGCAGCAGCACCAACAACGAAAGCAGCAGTGTATTCGACAAGTTGCATATGTCCCACGATCAAACAGAAGTTTTGCCTTTATTTCCCCGTAATCTTCGGCGTCTTTTCTGCTTTCTTCGATCTCAGCTCGCTTTGATGATGGAGACATCCGGTGAACGAGTCTTGCCAGTTGATAGATGCGATCGCCATGTAGGTTGTGAGATTCTGACGCAAATTGGAACTCCCCTGAACTTCGGTCATCCGGTCCTGACTTGGACAGAGCACGCCAAAGGCGTCAATAGTAACCTATGGCGAAGATTGTAGAATAGCGAATTTTGTCGAAGAATAACTAAAAGGGAACACGCCATTGTAGTGGCTAGCTTCGTTTTTCTGACCTCGAATATTGGAAAGAGCAACCTGATGGCAACCAACTCAGGGGGCGCAAGTAGCAACTAAAGCGAAATACACGGATAGAGCTAAGCATAAAACTGGATTATTTGGAGAGCTTAGCCGTTTTGAGGTCGGAATCGCTCTGGCGTTATGTCGAGCACACAACTAAGCACACAAAAATAGGATGTACCATCATCATGATTAGCAAGCGCCAGATCTGTAGCCAGCTAGTCATGTCACCCCATGCAGCCGGCGTAACCAAATAGAAAAAGAGCAAAAAGAATCACTGAAATTTCCGCACAGTCGCTGAGCTTCCAAAAAGGACCATTTGTTTTGTACGGGCATTGAAAGCTTGAAAGCTTGCAATTCTTGTGTGGAGAGAATACGTTGAAACCGCATGTGTCATCTTCAATAAACTGTCTCAATGGTCAATCAATGCTTGACGTTAGTCCTTACGAGACCTTTTTCGCGGCAGCAACTCATAACGTTCGAACACGTGACGAATTTTATAATATTTTTGTTACCACGAGCCTTATTTGCGGTGTTCGTACACAAAGCGTGGAAATAGACGCAAATGCCGCAACAATAAATACAATAACAGCTGCTACGGCAAAATCTAAACTAGGTTGTCTTCCAAGATGTTTCCACATTTTCGTTCACATCGTTTAATGTCTTTTAGCGAAAACAAACGTCTGTGTTTCCTAGTCAGAACACGTACAAGTGCTTAACGGCTGGTCAGCCGTACAGGTTCGTTAAGTGCTTCAAGTGATAGATATTTTCGTGGTAAGAAATTACGTCCTGGTTATACGGTCACCGTGTGTGAGTGTTTCTAGCAGAAGTGTGCGTATGTCTACGATCACCTGTCGCCGTTGCGGCTGGCCATCTTCGGCAAAAACAGCCGCTAGCTCCCGTAACGACCTCCAGTTCCAGGCCGCTTCGTTGGTTGGCCTTGTTTTGCCGCTGTCTGATTGGCCGTGGGCAGGTACCGACTTTGGCCGTCGTCTTCAGATGAAACGCCTTTGTCTCCTATGACTATGTATTATGATGATGGCGCAGCTAGGCTTCAACTCCGAACTTGTTCCTATGCCAACTCAATTAAGATAAAGGCCGAACGAAAAGCTACCGCTGCACGACTTATGGCGGGTCACGCGCAGGTTTGCCTGTCGATACAGGTTTTAACATTGTTATTAATCTCGTTGGTCTGTCTGTCTATGGTTTGATCAAACTTACGGTCTGCCAGAGGCATACATCAGCTGTCCAAAGCAGAATAGTTAGGTTATTTACTTTGACTTTATATAGACTATAAAGTATACGAATCAAATACGTGTGTAAAAGAAGCCGCAAAGTGTTTTAACTCCATACGAAACGAAATAGCAAATTATATGTTGAGTTATGATTGTATTAAAGCAACTTTTTGACAGACAGCACATATATGTATATACATATATATATATATATATATATATATATGCATTACATTTCAATCGCTTTCACGCACATGCAGAATAAACTCCCCAGCAGACCGTTAAAAGCTTGTTTAGGCTATAATTACCAGTTACTCTCTTCATAACACAAAACTATTAGCGACTTACGTACATATGATCTTCTTCTACAAAATTAGCCGTCTACAACGAAAAATAGCGTACAGGGGCGCAACCATTTACGAAATGGATTCCTGGCCGACTCGTCGTACTGCTAATTTTTTCTCTTCGCGTAATAACATACATTCCTCATCACAGGAGTATTCGCCCAGTTATAAATCATCTCACCGTGGATGGCGGCTGTCTCATACGTTCATGATGTTAATTTGCCGAATATGAAACCATCAAATCCCGAGTTTGCTGACAGACGTCAAGAGTTGATAGCACGCTGGAACTTTTTCATTTTCTCGTTTATTGAAATTCTTCGTTTACTGAAATTTCACCTATTGCATGCGTACCTGTCGGTACGCACACGCTTGCATTGGCCCACCGGTCTACGTCGCTGTCATACAAAGCATAGAAGTAAACGAGTGGTCATGTTTATTATCTGAATCATTACTAATTAGCACTTCGGCAATTTTGCTTCATAATCCGAAGGCATGGACGCAAAACGAAGTAATGGCAGTTTTGTCGTTCGTCCTGCCTCTTTCAACTTAGACAATTGTCAAAATTGTCAAATCTTTGACGGACAACGTATTAATATAACGCTCCAGGTGCAGGCACGCTGGGAAATATTTATGTGGAAGCAGCTGAGTAAGAATGCTTCAATATTTTACAGTGCTTCAGTATATAAAGCCAATGGAAAGCCGGATCTAATCTGTACAAAAGTGTCGCAGAGAAGACGAAACATGTTTGTTCTGGCTATGCTGGTAGGTAAAATATTGATAAATAATTTGAAGTCAGAGCAGGGGAGTGTACATCACGTACTGCAATCGTTAAATTCGTCTAAAAGGTAGTTAGAAAATAATCATGGTACTTTTTAAAGAGTATAAACTTGAAAATCAGTATTGTCCTCTTCTAAAGCAATATATATATATATATATATATATATATATATTCATTGTTTGGAGTCCACTTTCCAATCCAAAGCAGCTTTTCTCTCTTTGAGACTCCAGCGAATGTTCTTATTAATCTAATATTTTCCGCCTCATTCAAACGTAAATTAGTAACTTGGTGCGTGTCATAAACATTATAAATTACTTCATATTCTTGCGTATTCAGAAGACGAAACCCTTCAGGTTAAAAATATGCCTGAAACAATATCGATCTCTATGTCTCTGATGGCTAATTTAGCTTTTGATCCTACTTCGTTCTCTTTTTCCTACTTTGAATTCACATGGATACCCTACTTCACGCGAGCCACTAACGTGGGAGCCAATCATGTCGCATCACGTTTCAAAAATCTTAACTCAATTTTTCCACATCGGCGAACTTGCTAATTTTCTTAATACTCATTAATCGCCTTCTAACATCGCCTTGAACTACTCCCCGCGCCACCCTACAACATGGCTCTTTGGAGATCCTCTCCATTTGACGCGTTAAACTTTCTCCAACAGTTTAGTTGATCAGCCCGAAGTGCGTAAATAGTTTAGGCTTAGTCGCAAATATCTTGATATGACGATACCATCTTTCGTGGTTCCGTTGAGCGGCGTCTGTTTGTTTCTTAAACACACTCGAACCTCCACTCTCTCAAACCACAATCTCGTACTCTCGTAGTAAAATACTCATCAATTTAAACTGTGTCTAAATCGTTCCCTTTGGGTATATCTTTACCATCTGCGAATATCTTCAATATTCACCAAATAATCTTCAAGGTTAACCAGCGTTGGAACGCTTGGCAAAAAAAATTTTTTTTTTTTTGCATACTCGAGAAGCGTTTCTTCGTTCTGCTTCAATTTATTCCCCAAATAAACTTGTTGCCTAAAATTACGCTATTGTTTTGCACTTTGACAATAAAATTTCAGCCATTTTTGCGCTCGCCTCCCAACCCAGTCTACTTTAAGATTCTCTACGCTTTCTAAAACCACAATAAGGGCGAGTGACTTCTTATTGGTCCGCGACTGTTTGTGTTTGAAATTTTGACAATCAGCGAATTTAACGAACAGCATTTGCAAACAAACGTGAAATTCGTTGTTGCTTGCCCGAGCTAAGTTTTACGGTACCTGTCTGAAACTCGTTTTACCTCCCCCCTCGTCTCATCTGTAAAGTAGAAACAGCAACAGTCGTTAGAACGAGTTCTCATGAAGACGTCAGCACCTCACGAAGTACTCGTATATCAACTCGCTGGCATTAGGCCACTCGGCGCGGAACCCGTAGCAGCGACTTACAAACTCGGGTCTCGTTGTATTGTATAACTCGATTAGCACCGACTCAGAAAAAACATAAAGTTGTCACAAAAAAAACGAATGCTAGTCATTATCGTTAGCGTTATCGTAATTGAGATTGCCATGTGTGTATCCAACGCACTTTATAAATAGAGTTGTTGAAATAAGCATTCGATTATATGTTAACCCATTTATTTATTAGGAGGTCGCAGAAACGGCAACATTGATAGGACTAGAGCGAAGGCTTAATCACTGGGAATAGATTTTTCTAGATTGTTTCAACATCAAGGTAGCAATAACAACTGTTCATTCTGTTTAGGAGATAACAACCTAAAATCGTCGTAGAGGGTTGCTTTACCCTCTTCATAATAATACTAATAATAATAAAGAGACCAGTTCCCGACTTGCGGTTGTCAGTGCAGAACCTATTGGCGATGTCGACCCGTTGTTGGTCAGGTTACTCATCCTGCCGTGGCGCCTGTTCCTATAATCGTTCATTTTACAAACTCGAGATGTGTATCACCATCATCACGAGCAGCGTCATCATGATCATCATTATTGTTCATCGTGGACGAGTAAACGAAATCATACGTCAGCAACGGCCACTAATAAACGAGCGCGCATTCGGATGCAAGTGCATGACCGGATGAAAAGCGTGGCCCGAACCAAGCGAGACAGAGAAAGGACCTGTGACCACCGTCATCATGGCGTGTTGAGACCAGACTTGTAACGAGAAAATTTCGACCGGGTTCGAACTTCGCAGGTATCAATAGGCGAACAAGAGCGAAACGAACGTGAGACGCGGCCGTTACACCCTCCGCTCGCTGTTGGCACTCCTTGCGAATGCGGTGGTAATTCGTGATTTTCGTTCGTCGATGGGCCCGAACGGACGAAGCGTGTTGCTCATTAATAAACAGCCTGATATATCAATATATAGGTGAAAAAGTCGAAAAAAAAGCAGGCAAACAAGCGCCAATTTTACCGAAAACAGAAACCTGCGCCAACCACAGCGGCGACAACACGAATGCTAATAAATTACAATTGCTTTTTATTTTACTTCATTTTATTGATTTGCCTACCTTCGCGCCATATTCTGATTCTACCTTGGTTGTCAGATGTGCCTGTTCGTAATTTCTGTGTATCAGAATTGTGACACTACATACGTGAGGTCTGCAACCACTGTAGCCAAGAAGCATATTTGTTACAAAATAGCAATTGATGAAATAAAAAAACGAAAAAGTTCGTTCCCAGCCATCGAAACGGGCTAATATACCTGGTAAATATAGGCGTCAATGAAGTCCCCATTGAAGCATAAATTAGCGAACAAAGTCAGAGGGGTGCGCGTTGAACTGTTTGTATCTGATAGGGGGCGTCGGGTGAAAAAGAAGATTAGAGCAATAAAGGAGAGTTTAAGAATGGCTAGAGAAGACCGTGTATAGCTAGCTGTGTTACGTTGAAAATTTTTTGGATTATATTTTATATTCTTTATTTTTGTTTCTTGTAATGCATTATTTCCATGCGTGATTCTGCTTTACTCTGTTCCATAGATCTGCGCGAAACACTCTTCTGCATTGACTTAATAAGCCACGGCTAAATGGACGCCCCCTCATTAGAAGGTAAAGCGTTTAATTGTAGCCATCAGTCCCATCAGTTGGAACCCCGAAAGTGAGACGAAATGAGATTTACTTCATTCGACCGATCTAGAAGGGGTCCTCAGAAGCAGAAGGGGTTTCGCTTGGGGTCAATGGCGGAACGTTATAGATCTCAGCGTTCGTCATTGCTCGACGAAGCTGAGAAACGAAGCAACAGGCATCGATGCCGGAATAATTTTCGACTTCCTCTTTACTATGGGGTTGTTGGAGCGGGGGCGGTTACCGATATTCCTGGCAACGAGCAGCTCCTCGCCGTCACTCGTCATTGGAGTGCTGAATGTTTTCTACGAGCCGGCGTTGCGGAAAATTGATATCTTTTTATGGGTGCCGAAAAACACGCGTCGTCCGTCCAGTGTAAGCAGGTTCATCAGAACTTTTTAAACGAGACATAGAATTCATAAACTCTCAGCTGAAGAAAGTGAAACTTCTCTGGGAGGGTGTTTCTCCCAGCGAATTGCTCCAACGAGCTCGTGCCCCTCGCTAGGGTAGGCCCCAACATACGAACTGGCTAGCGTTAATCTATATACGATGGTGATTTGAGTAATTTGAAGAGAAACCAGCAAATTGATATGGATAAGCAAACCCAATGAGATTAATTGAGAAGTCGTCACGAGGATTAGAAGATCCTCCTCTTTTTATTAATCGACTATGGTATTAAACGTTAGAACCTGAAGCAACTTCATCGTCCCGTGCAAACATTAAGAGATAATAAGCGAGGTGATGCTGCTCCATATATATATATATCAAATATAATATGCACTATTAATCGAAATTGAAGATAAAACTAAGAAGTTAACTATGCTGACCGCTGATGTTTTATAAATGCATTGAAAATAGAATAGCTAAAGACCTATCAGTGAACCTTGACAGTACTGAATGAGCGTCCTTTGTGGATATATCGTCTTCTTTTTTTTTTTATCGCCGTTTGGTGTCAAGTCATTCACATTCTACGCTCAACATCAGCATAAGCGAACGGTGCGACGTATGTTTATCGAAGTCTCTTAATGCGCATACGATTACCACCTCACCGTCGTGTTACGAGATCCGACCCGGTGTGAAGCTGCCCCGCAACAACTTTCGGGGTGGTCCTCATCGACGATCGGTAGAAGGTGCCTTTTAGCAGCAACGCGGCCAAGATTCGAAGTCGAATAATTCTATCGTACATGTCTCTGCCGCCATGTCCGTCAACCAGTCCGCCTTCGAATAAAGAGATTTGTGGATAGAAGAGAGAGAAATGGGGCTTGTAGGGGGCTCTGCGCATAGGCTAAGAGCTGGATTACCCTTCTACGCGCCGGCCATCTTCCTCCACTGGCACAGCGGTTGTTAGACAGAGCAGTAATAGTATTCGTAATAGACCTCTCCAATGTCGACGTTGTCCTCGCATCCGTCGTAGTCGTCCCATCTTCATATAGACGTCAACTGACGGAGCGATTTATCGCTATACGCTCTTCCTACCTTCTTTTTCTTTCTTTACCTTCCTCTTTCACCGTTCTCCTACCCCCACACTGACCGATCTGTTCTGTTTAGGCTGTGGTTGGTGCTCTGTCCATGGTACGTCTATGCGACACCGGCGACGACGACAAAGGAGGAATCGTTCCTCTGCCACGGCCCGCGTTCGTCACCCGTCCCCGATAGCCGCCTAACGACTAACCGCTATTCGTCCACCGAGGAAACCCTTCGAGGGTCGCCTATCCGCCGTGGCCGGGTTGGCCCATTCAGTTCGAATCCAGCCGAACGAAGATTTGTCGGCCTTCTACACGGCCACACGGACCGACGTACACACGTTTGGCGTGCACACACTTCGTCCTCGTTCCTATCACCATCAAAAATCATCAGCATCATCGACCGATCATCATCCAAGAGCACCATTATAAATATCAGCATCACAAGTTCATTCACTCATGGGGCAGAGGGACGGCCACGACATCGTAATGTCGTACCTGGCGACGGATCGCGTGGCTACCAGCCTCGTCGTCCACCCCCCCGATGTACATACACGACTCATTTATTCGACAATTCATTCATTCAATGTATATTTTCTCTCTCTTTATTTCTCTCGTCCGCCCCCTTCTCTCTCTTCTGCGCGCGCGCTCTCTCGCTTCTTCAGTTTCTTTCTTCTTCACAGAAGTACCCTACATACGTGCGTATTTCATACAGTCGCCGGCGATCCGTGAGAGCTCGAATACAAAAAAAATTACACATCTTTTGCTTTTTTTTTTTCTTTGTCGTCCTCTGCCCGCGACTTGAAATCCGCCCTCCTCCGTTGGCCGCCCCCTTCGATGGGGGTCAGAGGTTGGAGGCGCACGTGGCCGTTTAAGCACGGAGTGCCCCCTACGATGACGAACGAGACTTGTTCAAGCCAAACAACCACCACCGGTCCGTGTCATTCTGGTGAACGCAAATCGCAGCTCACCATCATCTCGAGCTTCATCATCAACGGCAGTAGTAAAAAAAAAAAATAACTAACCGGTCTGACATATTAGTTTAGTCGTCCACCACGTGAGTATGACAAATGGTTCAGTCGTTCCAGGACGACCTGAGAACAGGCCTAAAGAAACAGGACACAGGTTTTCGTGTCATTAGAAGAACTCATACTCCACCTAGGACAGGATAACGCCGGACCATTGTCGAGTTCAGGCGTGGTCAAGGGCGTGTGTAGGAACGCTCAAGGGCGTGTTTTATATTTCAGGAAGAAGCAATCAACGTTGCAGGACGTCAACTACTGACCGGGCTTCGATAGTCGACTTGTCCAGAGCTTCTGGCGTATTGGGTTTCCTAAAATAGCACCATCGTTGTCTTGGTTCGGCTTCGCTTTGAGCAGGACGCTTGTTCATGCAGCAACGCGAGGAGAATATTAGGCAACAGATTGGGCGCTGCTGTTGAAAAGAAACAGAGCAGCCGAACAAAATAACATCGCCATAAAAGCAAAAATTGATTTTTCAAGCGGATACCCAGCCTAATGAGATAAGGTCAATTGTTTAGGACACGACGGTCAAAAGATTCCGTCTGAGGATCTCTTTACACGACGACCTCACAATACGTCACCTCACAGAGCATCGAATCCAGCGATGGCTCAGTTATGACCTTTTCGAGCCGAAGCCTGTGGACCTGTCCTAGGTAAAAAATCGACCGTTAGGCAGCAATACATTGGTATGAATAATGCATTGGCTAACAGGGTCCTGCACAGGCCACAACAGCAACCTGAGCACACCCTTCTGCCAATGTTATGACCCACAGGATATTTTCGTATGCGCAGAAGTGTTATGACGCAGATGTGGGGGCTGCTGAGAGTGGCCTAAAAGGGGACGAATACGATTAATAACGGAGTATGGCTGATTTTATTGGATCTCTAACATTATTAACGTCTAACGGACGACTGCAAAACGGATGGGTTCGAGAGAAAGGCGTGTTCGCATGTATCGATTCTTGCAGCGTGCGTTTAAATTGAAATGGAATTAATGAAATTGGTATGTTTTGATTTAGCGTCCAGTGCGCTGTCTACCAGTAAAGCTAATGGAAAATTACTTCACTCGTCATTTATGACACTCCGTGTAACTTTTTGTACTACTGAGGCGCTGCGTATAGTGGCGTAGGCCTAGCCGAGGTTCATGGGTTGTTCACCTGCAGCGTTGAAGTTATTTGGCTGAATTTGATGTGTTCTTTTAAGGAAATAAACTCTTAAACATGTTACTAAAACGCACATGTTAAACGACCAGAAAAGTTAGATCATTAGGAGCGAAGAATTTGAAGGACAAAGAATAAAGTCTGAAATTGTAAATTTCGTCCAACAAGGACGGCGCGTTTCGAAGGGCTCTATGCTCATTTCGTGGTGATGTTCCGACTAGATAAAAGTCGTGAACGACACCTTTAATTTTTGTTCGGTACTAACAAGAAGGGAAAACGCCGTGATTCAAAATCAGCACAATGACGCATAAAAAGAGACACATGACCCGATTCAGGGGGAGCGGTGGAGAGCGGCAGAAAGTCCAATCGAATACCGGCGCTATTCAAGAACTTGACATAACTTCATCAGGCGAGACAATCAACATGATGAACGACAAAAGGTAAAGGACAAAATCAAGTTGACCTCAGGGGTCGGCCGTGCGGCGGGCAGCCTTTTTACACTTCTTTGATTACGTGGAAGTGCTCGAGTGTTCAAGCTCGCTTTGTCTCGTAAGTGAAATGCGAAACTCCGCCGCATGGCACCGTGTACACCGTCGTTAGGCCAACGGCATAACCAGTCCAAGCGTTTTGAGCAGCGCTGTCGTTTGTCGATCTTCCCCCAAGCGCGTATATTTTATCCAGTGGTCGTTTTACCGTTCTTCACTTTTCCGTTCTGTTATATACGGCACTTCATACTTGGTTGTTACGCGAGCCGTGAATAACGCTGCACACAGCAGGAGTGGTTCGATAGTACGGACCGCGAGAAGTCCCGTTCGGCGTGTTTTCGTTGTGTTGAAGCGAACAATGTGAAGTTTTTCGGTGGCAAAATCACGTTTTCGACAAGGTAGACAGTTGTGCCCGATGACTTGGCAACGCTAGTAAGAAAATCCTTCGCGGGATACCATTCCCGTAATCTCCGTGGTGATCGCTGACAACTTCTGACCGCAACATTCCTTTCAACCGGGACCTCAAAGTTGAGAGATTGATGACAACACTGAGTTATTCTAACCTGCCACGAACGCACGCGATTTACTGAAGAGAGAGAACAGAGCCGCCGCACCGAGATCCGCAACTTATCCCTACGAGTAGACACGAAATGAAAAAATCTGGCCTAGGCAAACAAGTGCATCGGCTGACCGGTGAAAACGTCGAGAGAACATACCTACCATGAGTTCGGCATGTTTGTTGGCACGTCTTGCACGTGCCGCCAAGTACCCAACGCACGCAGAAGTGAACCAGATAGAACCCTAACACGACTGTGCGGTGTGCCAGTTTAATACCAAATTTTATTAAACATCAGGGAATAGATTCGATCAACCTGTACGGCTACGACTGTTGACCGGCAAAGTGGTCGTGATGTTGACTCAATATAAACGTTTGTTTCGGGGGAATCGGCCAGGACATCAAAATGGTTTTCCTCATCACACAACAGTGGGTTGGGGTGTGTGTTTATGATCAGCTCGATTATACAGTGGCGAAAATGCCTGCCGGATAACAGGCGTAAATATACTAGCATAATCGTTAAAGTACTCAGTTCTCTTTCGTAGCACTACATAAACATGAAGCCCGACGTAGGCTCACCTTTAGCGACGTAGACGTCGCTAAAGGTGAGAAAATCTCCACTCGGTGACAAAGAAAAAAGGAACCCGCCGCGTTATCACGCGGAAGAGAGAGTAACAGAAAGCAAATGGTGAATTTATAGCAAAATTCA
>MNPL01010552.1:4955-24969 GCA_002081605.1 Tropilaelaps mercedesae
ACGGCGTGAGTTTTAGTGGGTAGGTCCGCCTACAGTGGAAGACCGTCGCTGGATCGTTGTTATATCGTGACCATTTATTGCACGTGTATCATCTACCTTAAGGTATAATAACGCAGATCTAACTAAGAACACAAAAAAATGCAATTCATAAGTGGAGTGATGTACATGCCTATAACACCCCGCTTTAGCTTAAAAAAAGTGCATTCAAGTTGAATGAACTTCATTTCGGGTATAACTATAAACATATTTTCTGTAAACAAAGCAAAATCTTATAAGGGTCAGCGTAATACGAAGACGCTCACGTGGTTATACATTTTCAACCAGCGTGATCCACGCCTTAAAACAGCTAGTCTGTGCCAGCTCCGTATAGATCCCTTTTAGTGTTCGCAAATAAACTGAATACGTTAGGAACTCTGCAAGAGCTGCCTAATTAACTACACAGACATCCTTGCTATATCCCACGATATTAAGACCGATCACAGCATTTGGTGAAACCTACAAAAAACCGAAGCTGCATATTATTCGACACCTCATAGACTAAAGTTTCAAGCTAGTATTTTCCAGGGACCCTTAGATTGGCGTCTACCGTGCGGGAAGGCGACCTGGTCCTTTGTAAGCTAGGCGGCCCTCACTTTCAGCAGACACGGTTTCAGTTGCTGTATAATTGAGTGGACTTGTCGTGCCAGACGAATCTGGAAAGTCTGAGTGACGCTAGCCGTCCTTTGGGCTACGGGTATTAGTTCTCCAATTTAGACAGATCAATTTAGCGTACATTGGTTCATTTACAAACATCGGCGTTAGCGTTGCATAACACGTGCGAACTTGCTTTAAGCACAACAGTTTCACTGCTGACCTATCAGACTAAATAAAACGCCCTCCTATCAGTGGCGCAGAATAAGGTGCAGATTTCAGACTCGAAATGAGGCTTCAATAAATGATTTGCAGTCATGTGTTAAAATTATTTTTTTCTTTAATATCAAAATACTGTGAATAACATTACAGTCATCATTCCTAATTGCATATACACATATATCATTTCCATTTAGCCATTCTCTGACGAACATCGAGCCTATGATTGGTGTGCTATATAAGTAATCATTATATAGTGCTCATTAAATACGGCGTGACATAATGACGTGCCAGGTGTGTTCTACACTGCATGAGAACCCAACATCTTTAGTTTGCTAGACCGAAGAAAAAACCTTTGACAAAAACCTTTTAGACATTTTTGAGTGTCACCTTTATAACGTTCAGGTGATTTTTCAAGGGATGAGGTGTTGAAATTTGTTGAAAAAGACATCTTTTAGTGGCCGTGTTCTTTCATAAAACTTTGGGCAAAAACCATCTAGTCTGGTACGGCTTCTTTACGTCCACTCGTAATCACACACGAAGGTAGGAGATGCAATGGTATTTGACGAACAGCACTGGAACACCTTCATATCCGGCTTATTACGCCCGCACATAGATTATCTAAATGTTTCGATACGCATACATTTGATAAGAAGGATAATGCCACCAATCGTCTGTCTCAACGTAGGTGGAAATCGTCGGATTTGCGAAAAAAATGCGAGACGTCTGTCCAGACAGGTCCGTTATAAATAAACCGTCCGACCCATAAATAAACCAACTGTAAATTGAAATAAACCGACGTTAAACGCAGCCCTATCGGTAGACACCATTAAACGCTTCAGGACTGGATAAAAACGCTTGCAGATAGAACGCTTGGCTAAAATTCTTCCAAAAACAGCCAAGACACCTGCTAAATTTTTACAAAAGTAAGCAAATACAAAGCTCCAGGTGGACTGTTTTTAGTAATTTTATCTAGACTGAAGTAATTTTACCTAGAGTTGATGCAAGTGACATATTGTTTGGATAGTGTGGATGTTCAAGGCACCCTTTTTGATTTTTTCATTTGTTTGACCACCTTTTCAGTGGAAAAGTTAGTACCAAAACAAGTAAACGGAAAACAACTCGGTAGGTTCTAACTATTAAAACAACAAAATTAAATAAACCTTTTATAAATAAAATTAAACTTTTCACAGGCGTGGAAAGCAGCGCGAGGCGATGGTTGTGCCAAAAATTTCAAGATGTACTTTAGGAAAACTGGTCTCACCAATTTTGTAATGTTATGTCAACATAAAAACAAGCTAATCTGTCGCTTGCTTGAATCCCAAATGTAACATGTGCAAGGTTTTAACATACCATACAACCGATCTAACACGTTCGAAGACAAGACTCTGAATGCATCTCTTAATATCTGATTGATTCCATAGAGCTACGTGAACCATTTGTCCAAATTTGAGCAGCTCATCTAATTGCACTGCTTATCGAAATGTCCAAACGACAGTTGCACGTGCTCGTGCCCCGAGCTGATAGTACGACGTTGGCAGTGCAATCTGATTGACAGCAATATTTCCTCCTAGCGCAGGATCCCTTTGTGAACATCGATTAACGAAGCAGCGTCTCTTGCATGAATATTTTCTCCAAGAACTTGAGGACGGCGCAGCGAAAGAAGAGCTACAGACAGAGGTAAGAAGATACGTTAGAACACATGCTTCAACAAATTATGCAATTCAGCATCGACGAGTAGTCGTCTGATAGACTCGGCTTCATTTCAATAAACTAATAAAAACGAATCTACTTATACCATCATATCTTCGCACGACTCATTACTTTCAACGTCTTCTGAGCGACACGCTTAATCCGGCGTTACACTACGGACGTGGCTTGTGTGAGGTAGTCACCTTATCTCAGAAGTATTATAAACGCCGTAGCACGTAATAAGTTGCGCAGAGGTGCTTGCGCCTTAATCACACTAACGAGCCATGGCTTCACCTTTAACGGCTCGAGTTGACACGTTCTAGGACCCTCCATCGCCATCGCTAGAGTGAGGAAACAAACTTCAAAAAATGAAGGCTGATGAGTGCGCACGTTAATATGAAGACTTCATGAAATTTACGGCTTTCTGCAAAATTAATTGGGGATCACATCAGTGTATGACGAAGACAATATTTTTTTCGAAAAGCATTGAACATGCCAACGGCTGTACAGCTGTGAACAACACGTGGACTGTATGAAGGCTTATTCTGGTTGCGGTGTCTCCGAGTGCAGCAAAAATTGTGAGACATGCTGGAACACCTGGTAAGTCATCATCCCAACATGGCAACTAGCGGGCAGACGTGGGCATCGGCTTATGAATGTCAGGATACTAAATGCCAAATCAACGAATAGTCTCAATGTGGGCTTTCCAGCGTTACACCGTCAGTCGTGTTGTTTTTATTCAATAGACTGCTATCACAAAACGAATAATGGTGATAAATTTCGTCGAGCATAATACGGCAAGGTTTGTTTGTCTTGGAGTCATTTCGTCACTTGTTGACAATTAGCGTCCAGTTTGGAATACCTCGAAAAATATCTCCAGATTCGTAGGTTCCACAAGTCATATCTTCTATTCGCACGCTTGCTAATCAGCATCACGGTTCTATGAGGGATACGTGGACTTAGCTTGTCGAGACGGTGCAAGATCAACAGACCGCCTATAACTAACATCAACCAATAGAGCTCCACAATGAATAACATCGTCGCTCAAAGGTCTTTAAAAAGAAAGGATTTCGTCAAGGTTTTTTTACAAACCTCGGATTTTGACATTGCTAACGGTTGATATGATGACAAAGTAGTTAGTTCGTAAATAGATGAATTTTCTAAAGCTCGACCTTCCCTCCTGTTTGACCCAGTCGAGATGTACCTAGAAATTAAATTGAGCGTTTGACACACTGGTTTTAGAAGAAGCTGGATACGGATACCTTCCGGTGGATACGAGCACGATCTAAACGGCAATGGGATATTCACAGAGCGACGAAGAAAAGATGAAAGACATTGAAAGGTGCCTCGTTGTCTATACAATCCATTCTAATAAAACGAGCGATTAAGAATCGCCTTGCGATGTTAAAGATCGCAAAAATAGCTCTACCCGAGATGTTTGTACTTGTTTTATTTCTAGTTGAGTGGCAGCGAAGGACATTTTTTATATTGGTGTTTTTTAGTTGTTTCTTAGAATAATGATACTAGTTAGCCAAAATATAACATAGCCTGAAGCCAAAAAGTCGTTACGGTTTTTTAGTAAATAATGTCATTAATACAAACCTTAATGGGTAATGCGCTTATGTTAGCGACATTGCCCATTAAAAACCTAAAAAACTCTTCGGACTTTCACTAGAAGGAACGATAAAGGAGCTCAAACTCAATATATACGACAGAAGTGCATCCAACATATCTGTACTGTCTACATATCTGAAATCCTATTAATTCGTGGACTAGCATGTTGAAAGAGGATAATACGCTCCTGTTCACAAATCGGTCACTGATATTATCACAAGACCAACAGTATATAGCTACCTGAGAAATGGGTTGTAGGTTCCAGCGTTCGGTCTATTGTTTAGCAGTCATCCCTCACACAGATAGCAAAGTCTGTTGTAAATCGATAACGGCAAACTGTTCACCGGTAATTTCCATTCCTTCTAGAGTAACCAGTGGAATTTTTTCACTCCTGCCCATTTGTAGCGATTTCTGTCACCATTATCTATAAGTGGGTCTGCTGAAGTGGCTGTATCACCTGTGGGTAGATTAACGTTGTTGCCTGTAGTAAATAGAATTAGAGCTGATACACTGAAGCTTCTACCTTTCTCGGAAAAGTGGACTATAAATGAAACATTCTAGATTCATTGTCGACACTAGATTCATTCATTGCCGCAACGATATACTTTGAAATGCGTTAACTTTTGAGGGTTAATCTATTATTTTATTTGATAATGTAATAATTTAATATTAACATCCCTTTGCAGTGGGCTTAAGTCTCCCCGTCTTGGAAAAGAATTTGAGTAATTAAATGGAGTCGCGAAAGGACTTTGTTCGATTACGGGGCGTTTATAATGATTGAAATTCAAAACAAGGTACCAAACTAGCTACAGAGGTGCAATTTGCAGGCCATAAGGCGTAATTGCCTCGCAAGCGAACAAGGATATTTGCCAGTTGTTAACAACTGAAAGCATTGTGGAGCTTCATGACGAAAATGCAGTCGCCCTAGATGGTCACCAGAACATGATATTGGAATGTTTGATATCAGTGTTTAGACCCCGTAGTGCATAATCGTGCAATCAACAGTGACGTGTACGAAAACCAATTCTTCAAGCAGTTAATAGGTTTTTACATATAATAACGCTCAGGTCGCCCTATGCCTGTAGGATAACCTGTAGGACGGCTTCTGCTAGAACGCCTTTTCAACTCGCCTTTTCCAGCAGCTCGTGTAAAGTAGAACTGACGACGCGTCCAGGTACGCGGTTATAGCCGCTCAGAGCAACGGCGGCTTCGCTTGATAGAATGCGTCTTCTCATAGGAGCACCGTCTCTCACTGAAGAAATTTGCACTTGGACATTGGAGAATTCCTATGGAGTGTCCGTCAATGTCATACGTCTCGCGCATTGGTTGAGCAACTGCTTTGAAATTTCGCGTCTGTCGTCGTAATTTTATGTGACGCGTCGTAGCCTGAGTGTGTAATTAGCGCTATAAGACACGCTCGGAATTAATTTTTGGTCGGTGATTATCCATGGCAGTTGTGATAATAGAATCAAAGGATGTGCTGACTTTCCTTCTCCTCCTCTCTGATATTACCTGATTAAAGCGACTAGAGAAAATGGATTCACAGAAAAAATTATAATATATTAACTGGAATATTATATGATCCTACTTCTAGAAAAAGGTTATTTGAAGATGGCCGATTATCGTGAAGTCATGCACTGATCTGGTCACCTGTGTGTAAGCTGCTTCAAGCTGGCATTGTCTCATATTTCGACGTAGATAAATGCAGATGTGTACATTATTGTCTAGAAGCGCATAGAATGAAGAGTTTTCATTTTATAGCCTATAACAGTAAACTTCGTAAGTAAAAGTACACAGTTCTCAAGTCAACGTATCAAAATGAGTTTCAGACAATACAAATTAATATTTGGTATGCGACAATGCAATTGTCACGATGTCCGCCATCAGTTTGTAAATCTTCTTTAGCCAAAAGTTACTATCATCGTCGGAATAGAACTCCACGCCACTGATAACTGCACCCTCCATATTTTCTTAATGATGTTGATATTTAACTAAATGTTAAACTATATATATATATATATATATATATATATATATACGTCAGCTTCACAGAAAGAATCGATCCTCATAAGAGTACCGACGTACGCGTCAGGTCACCTATTAGTTTCCTTCAGTACTAACTTATGTAGAAGTTACAATTGCATATGACATTTTCGAAATTGTACATATGTCCTCAATGGTAGTACAACGGCTGCAAATGGCTGCTCTCAAGTCTGTAGGCTGTTCATCTTAATGAACCATAGCTCTTTTATTATGGCACTGTCGCCAAGGTCGAAACCATAGCATGAATTAAATATCCTTACCTTTTCAGCGTTTTTCTTCTGAAGCCTATCTTAGGATGTAGCCTGAAATCAAATCTGAAAGCAAATCGCTACTCAAATGCTCACGTGCTTGACGAATGCTGGTTCCACCGGCTAAACTTAAAAACTTTATCAACCGCATAAACCGACTGGACTATTTAGTCTATTTATGCCGCCATTGGGGATAACAATATTTTCAAACAGCCAGTAAAATTTATTCCTGTCCGCATCCACACACCCGCACAAATGCGAGCTTTACCTTAAAAGAAATCCGACGAAAACGTCTCATATTCACTTTATGTTATTTAAGCATTAAAATTCAATTTCAACTTGTTTTTATTCCTTTACTTCAAAAAGACTACAGTTATAGAAAAAGAATTATAGTCGACACTAATTATGTTCCAAATAAAATAGCATATTGTTAGCTTTCCAAACTAAGAACGGGAACCATTTTAACCACAAGGAACTCTACAAATGTCTTGATATGCATAGCACTTTTTGGGCCATTTTCTATCTATGAAGGAGCTCAATAATGAAATTGAATCGCCACTCCAGAGCAAACGAATCAAGCAGGGCCTATTTGGAAGTCAAATCTCTTTCGACACGCATTTTATTAGATTTGGGTCTGGCCGAATAGAGGAACTTTGTTACTATTTGTTAAAAAATACAAGGTATTAGAACAGTATTTTTTTATCAATTACGAATTTCTTTGTAGGCATTCGTGGTAAATTATAAGCGATCACTTTACGAGATCAAAATGCCAAATATGGCAGAGTGTAGTGTATGTATGTGTATGTATGTAATGTATGTATTGTGTACATATTTCATGTAAAGATCTAACAGGCTAGTCTACCTCTCGTAGCTTAGACAACAGTTGAATGCCCTTGTGTCGAACGAAATATTCCCTAAAATTAAATTTATAAATAGACGCTTCTGCGTTTTATTTACCTGTCCGTGAGAGCTATTTAGATGCTAAACCATCATTCGGTAGAAATAGAGACGGTCATGATGGCTGGCCCGCAAGTGTTTCATGTCATCTCGATTTTCCCTTGGACCCCTGGGAAGTAAATAAAAATACCTCAGTGCAGCATTCTTCTAGAAGAAAAGACTTTCCACAAAGATTCATAGCTTGACATAGACACTTGACTTGATTCATAGATTCAAAGCTTGACAAAATTGTCTATTTTTTCTACTTTTTCCACACCATAGCACTAAGTGACATGCAAAAACATTGTTGTCACAAATTCACCCAACTGTACTGCTCTTCTCTCTCCTTCTCGCTCTCTGTTGCGCGCTTTCTCTCTTGGATTTCACGGCAATCTATGTTGAGTCCGCTATTCGTATCACCTGTCTTTCTTATAGGACCCACTCAAACACAACAAAACGCTGTATGGAACACCCTTGTGTGCACCGGTGGGCATTCGTTTACGGTCGGACATCTCGGAGTCTTTGCTCGTCGGAATGCCGCAGGAGTTCAAGAGGCCGTAGAATGCCTGTTCCGCAAGCCCCAGTGCCATACCAGGACCGGGACGATTGCAGACTATTTCAGAAGATAACACTAGCAACAAGCCGCGCTGCGTAGCAAACAACGCCGACGCTTCAACGAAAAGTTAATGGTCCATAAAAAGGTGCGTTTCCAAAGATCCCAAGCGCACCAGCGAAGATTGGTGGTACATGATAATGTGGAGAGCATGCTGTGGTGTCAACAGCCGACAGCCGGAAGCCCTTCGTAACTCTGCAGAATCCTACAAAAACGTTCGTCCTATTCTAAAATTCCCTTAATGTACCTTAAATCTCAGTTGCGTCTTGCGCATGAGGGATTTCCGTCATGGCCGCAGGGGCCTCTGAAACCAACAAACGACGGCATTGTAGGCCATTGGAAGACGACGCGGGCGGTGAGTACGCAAGACAATCAGAAAATAGCGGAAGAGTATAGGAAACAGAGAAAGAGGGAGAGCGGTAAATGCGTTGCGTTACACAGCCTCTTATACGACCACTGCCTCGACTGGCCGGTAAAAGCGAACGAGGTGAACTACGTTTCCGTAGTTCCGTAATCCGATGGGTCGCTGAATATAAGGAGCGGGATGCAATTCGCCAGGTGATCTGGGGACCAGGAACGTAAGCACAAAACGGAAGGAAAGGACGATGGAAAGAGAGAGCGGTGAGGTGATACGCATCCAAAAGTGAATATTTCAATGTCAGAAAGCGCCGCTTCCGCCTCTAGAATCGCGTCCTTCGCGTAGTGACGCCACGACGGCCGTTTCCACCGTTTGTAATGCCTCTATGATGGGATGATGTCGTTCGATTGCCGCCCCACCACATCCGAGTTGAGGTGAGCAGGCCGATGTCGTTCAAATTATTCTGATGAAACTAACGTCGAGAGTCAAGGGAGGCAACAAGGCCGGCGCTGGTTGCCGAAAAAGAAATTGAGGGCGTTGATGGCAGCGTTTTCGGAACCAATGGGTTCGATGATGATCGCTAATGACGTACAACCAAACGTGACCTTTGTTCTCCCTGGACTTGCATTATGCAACTAGCGTAGGCAGGATTCGGTGATTGTTCGTAGAGCGTGTAACTTTCTCATAAGCTGTGGCGCCGTGAGTCGCTGGAGGCCATGCGAGATGAACCTCATGAGCCAGAGGTTTTGAACGACGTTGTCCGACGACGCAAGTGGGTATTGCATTATACTACGGTAGTGGTACAGTGGGATCGTACTGTAACCTAGTTCTTGTTGTTAATGTCAGCTAAGAGTGTGGCGAAACATGGCGAACAATGACATCGAGTTCCCAATTTGGTTAGGGTTTCATAGGAATAGCGAAGCCAAAAAAATAATGTTCCGAAAAGTTCGCCCCGAATGGAATCAACAATCTGCGACGACTACCGTCAACGATGGAAGAACCTCAACAGCGTGAATGGCTGCCCCTGCACTGAAAGAACAGTGAAAGATTCAAAATTGGTATAGTTATTATTCATCGGCTAATGTACGCAGGCATAGATGTTTATACACAAATTGATATGGGTTTTGTATATACATACAAGATATTAAACAAGAACCGTTTATGCACTTGTCTTTGTGCCTAAGCGGTAATACTCGAAAGAAAAAAATTCTTGCAGAAAAAGATCGTAGTTCTATTGCAGTGTAACTTTGATTGCGACGTCTTTGTTTTGTGTCATATTTAAAAATACATACAGATTCGGGCGACAGTGAGACTGCTGCGACAATGGCAACCAGTTAGAGCCAAGGTCCTCGGTTCAACTCCCAAGTGTGACCTTGTTCTCTCACATTTTTTTCGCTGTAAATAGCACACGATGCATACAGCCCACTCTGAGCGCTCCTCTGGCAAGGATCAAATATCTCATCGAGGTAACTCAAACTAAACGCGTCCTATTGGATCTAAATAAGAATAAATTCAGGTGCGTGAATGTTAATAACCCGAGAGTAGAAGATGAATAACTTACCTATCTACCTACCTACCTACCTACCCACCTGCCAGGGCTATTGCAGTCGTGTTCACCTGTCTTGACCTTTTAATACTTGATGGCAAACTAGTTAAGCATCGTGATGCCCTGTTGTTAATGTAAATATTTTTGCAATGAATGAGCACGCCAATAATGGCCGATCATTGTTCCAATTACTTCATTGGTCTGGAGGTCACGTTCAAAAAAGGTTTAAAAGATAATTGAACCTACTTACCTATCTAAATAGGTAAGTACATCATTGAAGCTCTAAATATTTTACTTAAGTCTCGACTTACAAAGACAAAAGTTCTCGTTGCATCTGTCGCTTTCAATTCGATCACAACTGAGCTCAGCGGTACCATTCATCGACATGCTATTTTTACTAGTGCTGAACGCGTCGGCATTACGCCTGACGAAGTAAATGGGGGTTTTTACCTTTTTAACCTAAACTAGCTCCACTTACTGTGGGCCTGGGACAACTTTCGCAGGTACAGCTCGGCAAGAAATGAACTTAGTTAATGTAAACGTCCTCTTTTCTTTCAGACTACGCTTGATCGCCTTCGTTCCGACAATTATTCGCAATCGCCCGAGTTTTAAAGTTCACTTATTCAGCCTAGCATATTTAGATATTTTCAAGGCTTTCTGAGCTAGCCTCTCAGACACACAATTGAATGGTACTTCTATTCACTGACCGCGTATTTTTAGCTGGCGCGGGGTAGGTACTCGCTACCGCTATATATACGATTATACACTTTTTCCACTGAGTGAGCTCCTGCAGTGATAAAACGCTCGCTGACGGCACCCAGGCTTGTTCGCATGTACATGTGACGAATATAGCTATACTTGCAGAAGCCCTATCTCGCTTGCATACAGAGTTCAAATTTATAAGCGTGCAACAAAGAGTGCAGGCGGAATGCGCAAGTTTTAGGAGGGCTGTATCGTGACGGTAGCTGGCGCTAAGCGTTAGGTGAACCTGAAGAAGTTGTTTATTAACATGATTTACAACGGAGGGTATAGACTCCAACTGCGGAAGGCCATGACTTACGACCCAAGAGAGGTAGGTGTTGTCGAAGTCAACGTACGCCGACTGCGTGCCCTGCGATTTGAAATCTATCAGTGTCGTCACATACATATTCTCGGTCTGGTTGTTCAGCAACCGAAAATGCTACAAAACTGCTCCCAGTCACCTAAAGCGAACTGCCGTGAGAGGACGTGTCGAGTATATCCTCTTTCGCCGACCTGACTTGGACTTTTGACGGTTACGGGTTGCCGTCGTCGATGCAGTGGAATAGAAGCGAGGTTTTATTCGCTAACGAACTGATAAAAGTACTCTATGCACATTCATTCAACGTACAAATTCTCAAAGAAGTAGTATATCACTACACGATCCCAGTTGGCGATAAAGGCAACACATTACTGAATGTCCTTGCCTTACATGAATTATTTCAGGTATCGCGTCATGCAAACAATACTTTACTCCTATTTTTTTATGCTTCCTGCTCATTGAAAACAGTTAAATATTTAATACGCCCCTGGTAGATTTACCATTTCCTATAGCGCGAATATAAATAAGGGTGACTTTCTTGCATCGAATCATTTGGCGCCTATCAATCTACGGCATTGTTCACCACGCGCTCATAATGTGGTCTAACATTACGCAATGCAAAAAACGTTGTATTCGTAGTCGGAAGAATACGCGGCCCGCTTGCATCCGTTGGCGCCCATGAATATTTCTATAGCACACTATTCCGACTGATATGACAGCGTATCCCGTGTACAGGAACTTGAATAAGAATCAGTATACCTAACTCGCGTCAAGTCAACGGCGAAAGGAAAACCGTTAGCAAGCTGTTACAAATGCAATGCCGCAACGCAGAATAAACGACTAGACATAAGGTTTGAGCCCTCCTCGATTTCGGTAGAACGAGCGATACGCCAACGCGGTGCGTGATTAGACCTTGGAGTGGAATTCTGTATATTGACCAGGCAGTGGGTGATACGACTGATGTGTATATAGCTTAACAAATAGGTGTGATATTGATGTTGACTTTACTTCAAGCTGAGTATACAGAATCATGCGAGTATTACGCCGCACCCTGTTTGGATCTCGGTTAGTGTTTGTCTCTTTGAATGAGTACAAAATAAGCCACAATGTCACGTAATTATATTTTTAGCAGAATACCAGGACAAGCAATAGGTTCATCCAACAAAGGTGGCCAATCTTTGAACTAACTCTGGAACAAACTTAAGTGGGAACGATCACGTTTTCACATTAATTTCTGTTTCATCATCTACAGGCCGTATAGCCGAAATGGATAACATTTCGGCTATACGGCCGATTTCATTACTGTTTTTTCAGTTCTTTGGACGCTACAAGGCACTGCAAAAAAGGTCAAACAGTCTTACACTGTCGTACTGATTCTTCACAAGGTCTTTTGATGAATTCCATTCGTTCGACAATTCGAAATCCTTAAGTGCAACCCACTTACCAGTGCTCTTTGACGTCCTAAATTTCATTAGAAACTAACTGGTAGTGACAGTGCACGGCTCGTCAAACAGGCCTAAACAGATCTAATATTATCATTAATTTCCTAAAAAGATCTAATATTATCGCTAATTTCCAGTAGATTCGCTTAGCGTCGTCATCGGTCGCAACTAAAAAAGGGCTAACAATATATCGTTAAGTTATCACCACGGAATATCGTCTTCTTCTCTAAATTGATCTGACTCTCAGTGTCATTTGTGCAAATCCTTTCAATGATCGTAACGAACGTAGACGAAACTCCGCCATTTAAAAAGTTACGGCATCGCAAAAACCTGTAGCATTCAGCGCCATCCGATGCGAAAGCGAACCTCTTTGAACATACGCAGTGTTCAGAAGTTACTCTCTTAGTCTACGACTCGAGGGCGAAAATAGTCTTGCAGGGCCTATCAAGTCTAATAGAATATCCGGAGTCGTGACTCATGCGGAAGGGCTCGCGCCCGCCAAGCGGAAGATAGCGGAATTAAGAAGGACTTGTAGGAGGCATGTATAGCGAATCCTTACTCGTTGGTTTGGGAAGCACTATCAAGCTGGCGTCCTGTATAGTCCTACATGGGCTTCGTATGGACGGCAAAGCTCCAACGGCGCACAACCTCAGAAGTTTTACTTGTAGTGGGGCCTGGACAAGGCATGAGGCTGTGTCGTGGGTGGATAGCCATCGTTGGAGTACAACGAATACGCCAATGTCTTGACAAGGGCCACTATAAACGGGGCCATCAGAGAAACCTTTGCAACACAAGGGGTGATGCGGGATTATTGAAAATAAAATTATACTGCCCCCGGCAAGATCAATATAAATATCGTCTTCGAGAGCGAAATTGTCTCTGCTCGAACTGTTCGGGCGGGAGAAAGGGCATCGGTGAGCAACCAGAGCGAAAGAGCATATCAAGGACATCCCAGGTCTTGGATGGTTTCGTGCGAGCCCTTCACGAGCAAAAAATCTGATCAAGAACTTTTTTGACAAATGCCTACCCCCCTGCAAAGACACTGCTTCAGAGACGTCTATCATCTTTACGGCTGGCCATCAGCCAGAATTTAACGTCGAAAGTACCGCTTCCTAGATTGCTTCGTAAAATGGACTTCATGTAAATGTGCAACGGCGGGAATCGAACCGTGCACCTACGTGCCTCCCCAGGTCGCAAGGCGCACGTTAATTGCACCAAGCCACAGAGCTCGACTAGCGACAGCTATTGCGCCGGTAAAATCGTGTCAATGAATGAGCGGCCATTGCCTCCAGCTGTACAGAGAGTGCATCGTAGGTATGAAGTTTACAAATGAGGTCTGCTAGAGACACCTTCGTGATGTCCACCAGACTTCCACAGGCGGTGCTGAGAGAAAGCAGCACCTAGGGGCGCACTCTTGTTTTACGCCTGCTATGACTCGAGACGCCCCAAACGACACAAAGCTAAGAGACACTTGGGAAAAACATTATTGATGGGTGCACGAGCAAGATAGTTGCGGGAGCGAGTTGGTCGGCGTCGCCAGCGACCTGCGGATCTCACAAGGCCAGTGCCTATGCGACAGATGCTCGAATGTAGAGTTCGAGTCAGTCGGCACGTAATCGTAAATGTAACAAGACCTTTTGGATGTGACAACGCGTCCGGAGTTAAGGACGTTCTAGGAATCCTCTTCAGCCCGTCACTCACTCCTGCAAACATACCGCTGCTCCTTGGGGACCGAATCTGTGCAGTATCGGCCAAATAGGAGATATATTTTGTCACATCATAGCAAAACGGGCTACTCCTAGTCAGGATTATGTGAAAAATCAAGGTATATGGCCTACCGATGTATAAGGTAGTCGATATACGAGGATAGGAACCTGCCTCTGTTAGTCAGCGACATCGTCTGCCCTAGACGGCTTTATCTAGCACCTTCTAGTATATCCGCTATTAATCCGTAAAAAATCGTAACCGAAACGAATCGCGTTGGCGCTACCACTCAATAATAAAAACGTTTACATCCGAAATCATTCATGTCCGTTATAATTGATTGACGTCGTCTCGGCATTGCCCGCTGCAGTAGTTTCATGCAATTGAGCCCAATTTACAAAATCTATTATAACAATTATCTGTCCCTATTTTGTGCATTTTCGTAAAAGCGAGGCCAGAGCGTTTTTGGCAACTGACAAAGAGCGCCTGAATTCGAACGTGGCACAAATAAAACAACACAGGGTTGCCTTGGTCTTAATAAATAATGCATTTTGTTCTGTCCCAATGTTGACTCTACATACATCTGAATCGACAGAGGTTTCTACCGCTTAAACGGCTTTGTTGTTATTTTGTGATAAGTTTTTCTTGGCTGACCAACGACAATCGTGATCGGATCTAGTTACCCTATCGAACGCCCGGGCCAGCCGTTCCACCCAGTGACGATATTCGTTTAGTACGACTCAATGCAACTTGGAGCAGAAATTTAATTAAATGCCCGAAGCAAACAATAGCTGACTTTATCGCTATTACCGTGCCAAACGTTGTTGCGGCCATATTTGCATGGCGTCAGTGTTCCTGTCGTTTCTATTCGTGCTATTGTTTGTACCGCCCAGCGATTTAGAAGGCAAAAGTAACAATATACCGACGCATCTGCATATGGGCGCCATTCTTTTCCGTGGCCGTACGCGCCCACTCGTCCGTCTCCAGCTGTTCGTTCCATTTTCGATTGCGGCGCTATTGCTTAGCACCCTGCAACAACGACCCGTGGGCAGGTGGCTGTGCTAATTAAATAGCTGCAACCGCCAAACAAATGATTGCCCCTCCCCTCCCCATTCTTACGCTGTTGGAGCACTTTCCGGCCAACTACCCCCAGCCCACTCCCCATTTGCTTCATCCGTGAGTGCCGCGCGATCAAGCGTGCCACCTAGGGGCATTCTGCAGAATACAGCCGCAAACGCCTGCTGTTCCTTCCGCGCAATGACGAGAGATCAGAAATCAGCGGAAGGGCCGACGGAAGCGTTAGTTGCTGGATGAGAGAAGGGCCAAACCGGGGGCCTCCAGTCGCCCACATCGGTCGATGAGTGGACGCGCGAAACGCAGTGTTCGGCAGTGTTTATCTTTGCTGTCCTTTCATTCATACCAATAGAAGCCATGCCGATGACGACGCAGATGTCGCCAGAAACTCGATTTACACAAATACACAGAAACACTCTCAGACGCCGACAGAGTATGTTGTTTGCGCAATGTGTGCGCTCATTGCCCTGTCCCCTCGTTTCGTTCGGCCCCCCCATGCGCCCCCAGCAGCTCCGGAATGGCCAGCAGTACCTGGCAGTCATTATGCGCCTCCCACATCAGTGGCCTTCCTCCGCACACGTACAAGCCCAATACACGTTTGGTCGTCCAGGCTCTTGAACCGAGTTAGCTAAAGCCCATCACAACCACCTGCGGCCACTCCCTGGCCAAGGAGCGTTGCAAGCGTACGAACCGCACGGGGCAGGCACCCTGAGCATGCCGGGCCCTACCAATCTTTCCCTATCCCTTCTATTGTCTTCACGCCCACAGGGGCGTCCACAGAGGTCTGCCATCGTTTAGCATTGAGCGAAGAGAGCGCTTCCATCCTAATGCCCCTTCTACGAAGCGTCGCTTTACGGCCATGGAGTAGTAGTAGTACCTAGTCAAGGTCCTAGCAATAGCTTTTGCAACACGTCGTTATTGTCATCCCGTTGACCGGTAGGTTAAGCTACCGCGACAATTGCAAGACTGTGATGAGAGAGAATGCATGTTCGAACGTCTCTCAACCGCTTTCGATGAGGTAGTCCCTGGCTAGAAATGCTAAGCAATAACGACTAGAATTCACGCCTACAAAGCAAATCTCTCTCCACCAACGATTACCGGGTCCCCTTCACTCACAAGCATAATTACTAAAACAAGCGCAATTCGAAATCCGGAAACGAGTACGGAAATAGATTCAGAATTCGACGGGTTCGCATCCAGGCTGCGGGTGTTCATATCATGTACTCACTCCTGTCGAACGGGCCGCTACGATCCTGCCATTTCCTGCGCGGAGGACGATGCCGCTGAACTGGATCCTCAGAGGGTTCTTGTTTTAGGGAGAAAGCAGGAAGTCGTTCGCCGATGAAATGTAGTTCAACAGTTCATACGCGTGTACTCGCGCGTGATAATACTCAAATATTTCAAAGTTACAAATGGTGTGTCAAGCGTTTTCCTTTTCCAGAAGGAAACAGCTTAGATACTCCTAAACATGCGTACTTCTAAGCGAACGACTAAATCCAGCAAGAAAGCTCCATAGGCCCTGAGGTCCATTTTGGAACTTCTCTGTAATTTCTCTGTGTGGTTTTTGCTTATTATTCGCACTTACCCATGTTATGCACGAGTGGCACATTTGTGGTTCATTTGTAGTCCATTGTGGTACCTCTTTATTGGCTCCTTATTGGCTCCAGACACGTGCATAACATTTTAGTGCTCAAGATAAGACGACACAATTACGCAAAGGTCTCGTCGAGCCCCCGTACCTCTGGACGTGGCTTGGTTGTAGATATATGGTGAAATTGAGTGACGTTTTAACTAAAACTGCAATGTGAATTGATACATTTGCAGCCAATAAGCTCTAGTCGATATCCTGGGTAAATAATCTCTGCCTGCAACGTTGAAGTTCGCTTGCATAGATCCTACGCTTACTTTAAAACTCGCTTCCGTTCAAGTCAATGCAATATCACTCTAAGGTACATAGCTTTAGGCAAAATTACCCGCATATTAGCCAACGTGAAGGTCAACAGGAGTGCAGGTCAACGAAGCCTTTTTCGGGTACAGTTTGAACCCAATATATTTCAGCTGGCTGCGAAATTTCGAATTAAAATGTATCCAATCGTTGTACTTATAACAAGATTGTAAAATGTTTCCTCGATCTGGCGGGTACCCTATTATTACTTGTTGGAGAAGATCCGGTTTATTTGTATGTATCATTTCGACGCGAGTGCCCTTAGGAAATTGACTTCTGATAACCAATTGCCACTGCTTTTAGTAGGATTGAGATTGTTGCATAATTGTCGCTAATCACATTTGCAGAAAACGCAAGTGAAGAGGGTAAATAAAGTTAAGGAGGTACTCAGCAAACGATCAAGAAAGAAAATGTTGAACTGCTTATTTCTTGGGCACTGTGACGATAGATACATGAGATCAGGTCCATGCTGACGTTGTTCAAGCGCGCTACCCTCCTCGAGGTCATATTTTTCGCTCCGTCCAGCGATTAGGAGTCACAATAGTTGACTGAATTTACTGAAGATGTGGAGCCGTAGCGAATGCTGACCACTTAGGTCGTTCAGATCAATGGCAGGACAGGCAGGGCTGCCCAAATCGGCCTGTATAAGGACATAGGAATTGATAGCACTCGGTTCAGGAGCTCACAATAGAGTATAGAATCTCGGAAAAATTTTTATGAGCCATCAAGGAGGCAGTGTACCATTTTGGCAAAGCATATACTTGTAGCAGTACATTTATGAACTAGATAAAGCTGCTGCGATTAGGCTACTGCACATTTCGCACGTCATCGAGGTCTAAAATAATAGTTATTTCCCCAAGTAACCGGCACCGAAAGGCTACGACAGTAACGACACCATGGTGCCAACTAAAAAATCGCGTTCTGCCTTTAGCAAAGAGCTACTGCATTGATATATGATTGATAAATTTCTACTCCAATTCTGGACCATTTGCATTGGTCGATCTACGGGTCGACATCGAATTGAACATAAACAAACAGCAAACATTCACGTACCCTTGTTCATTCGCATGTTTTGTTTGTTGTTGGAAAATCCAAGTAGAGGCCTTACTGTGGGCATTCGGCTATGCAGCGGCTGAAATTCACGGCAACGAAGATTCCTGGCGTATGAAGGCATGCCTTACAAAATAGCAGTCGGGCTTCTACTCGTACGGACGCGCATTCGTCTTAAGTGTCGGGCGCTTACCTGTGTAGTAACGCGTGATAAATTCGTTCTCTTTTGCGTACACAGGTTGGAAACGGCAATAATTACCTAATCGTCCGCCTACCATATTGCATTAACTTGGTCTAGTAATGCCGGTTTGCTCGTTGCCTTTTTCCAATAAACTTTCGTGTAAGGGAAGTCATTTGAGATGATGAAGCGAAGGCATCCCAGTAGTTGTGTGTGGCACGGCAGTAGAGCACCGCAGTGTGGCAAATTTTCATTCGCCTTCTGATGTTCATAGCTGTAACCTACTGATAACAATTGAATAGGTTTATTGCCAAGACTTACGGTAGTTATGCGTTTTTTTGCCACACTATCTGGATACTTCAGTCAATGTTGAAGGTTGGACGACTCTTCAACAATACATTCGGCATCAGAAATGACTGTTAGATGGTCAACGTTTAAATTTGCACATCAGCTAACACATGTTATGCATTAATGTAATGTCTGTACGACAGTTTCATAGGTATCGAGGTATCGAGAGGCCACTACCAATACCGTAAAATTACTTATACTTTTTCTCGTTTGTATGAGATCAGATTTTGCTATCCCTTCTCTCGGTGAGCACCATGTGACCGGGGTGGTTGCATAGCTTGTCTCTGTCTTTGTGAAAAAAATAACGTAATGCCTCGAAGCAGAAAATCCCTATTTTCTTCGCTGTGATTACTGTCAACTCCCACTTGCATTTCCGCCAAAAACCAAGTGCATTCATACACTAGTGCCTATTTAGTCATTTTGTGCCGTACTCCATTTAATGTTTTTTGGGCTGACCATCAGCCGACGTTTAACGTCCATGGCAGCGCTTTTTGTATTACTTCGTAAAACGGGCCACCCCATAAATGTAAATGTGCAAACGTCGTACCCCATGTAGAACGTCTGTACCGGACAAGCACAGGTGATTTAGGGCCATTTTGTGTACATTCGTTGTGCTCCATTCTCCGTTGCCCTGGAGCAAACATTGTAATCTCTCCAGATAACCTAGACCATCGGTATATCATGTGGTACGGACAGAGAACCGTTCGGCGATCCGTAAACCATACACTGGTACATGGAAGTCCAACAAAGGCCGATGCACGACCGCTATGCGTCCGTCGCTATACACTTTGCCAAGGACTAATGGAGTTCGGGGAACAAGAACCAGACAACGACCGCCATCGACAATGCAAGAAATCTGCGTCTGCAAAACTCTATCGGTCAATGCATTCGTTCGTATGTGCACGAACTCTGTGCGTTTTCGTTGGCAATTGCAAAACCAATATCTCTCGCCCCTGGCTCACCCCAATTGGCCGCCTCCTTCTCATGGACGCACACTTAGGCTTTGTGTCCTCAGATGCACATATGGGAAGAACGAAAGAGGGTAGGATCAGAGAGAACTATTTTATTAGCTGGCGCGACCAATTTTCAAAAGCTTGCCACTGAGGCATCTATTCGATGAGAACACGCTCCTATACGGCAGCCCGTGAAGTTGCCGTAGGCTCCTCCATTGGCATATGTCTTCTCCGATTTCGTCGATCTATCTTTTTTATATATCTCAATGGTTGGCGGCAGCTTTCGAAAATCTAGGCGAGCGTGTGAGTGAAACGACAATGCTCAACGGATCCGCCCGCCGTGTTGGCCACAAAGAGACGT
>MNPL01010554.1:0-12573 GCA_002081605.1 Tropilaelaps mercedesae
TATATATATATATATATATATAGAGCAAATGCGCTATCCACATTAAACGTACATCGAGTGTACGGCGCGGTAGCCGATGTTGAACTCAGTTGCAAGAGTGATGACATACTGAAGTGCCATGTGTGAAGATACTGTTGCTGCTGCTGCACATCGGGTCTGCGTATCGAACCTGGATTTTGGGTGGATTGGAGCCATCTTTCGAGTAGATCTAGAAAAGGATGGGACAGAACGGGGATTTGGGAGCATCGCTCGAGGGGCATGTGCTGGGGCAAGCTGAGTAGAGGTCGAGTGGGCTTCGAACGAGTAGTAAGAGTGGTGGCAGAAGAGCCTGCTAGGCCTGTTGGGATGGGGGTGGTCAACGCGTTGTGACGCTAGGCGATAGGCCAATGCATTGTAGACATTGCTTGTTCGCTAGCCCTAGACCACCCGGTTGACAACGGCCAGCACCATCACTGGACTCAAGGACCCTGAAGAGGAAAGCGAACGACGGGCGCCAGGAGCACCGGCAGCAAACGGGACAACGATAGTTTCCGACGAGGTCATCCTTCAATCAGCTCCGCAGCGGTGGCGGCCGCTAGGCAAACTCTCTCGTCCCCCTTCCTTAACTTAACCCTGGACCGGGAGCCTTTGTCGGTCCTTAGACATCTTCATGCCATGGCAAGTCGAGTGCCGGGTGGAGGGACGGAGTCTTCAGGGGTTGTGCTAGTAGCTTCTTCAGAAGCGATGAACGGGGTGGTATGTATGTTTCTGTTTGTGTGTGCATGCTTGGGCAGGGGTGGACGGGGAGTGCAACAAGCAACTTCTAACTCCGTTGACTGGTCGGTCCTCTTCCTTCTCCTCTATCAATGGGTGGAGAAGGAGCAACATTGTGCCTATATTCAGCAACCCCCCACCTGCCTAGCTCACCAGCCAAGAAACACGATGCCGAATGATGCTACTACTTCACTCCTACTACCACTATCGTTGCCACTGCTCATGAAAAACGACGTCCGAGCGCTGTCGTCTTTGGTTTCCTGGAGACAGCATAGAATGTGCTGATACAAGTCTAGACAGACGGTGAGCCCACAACTGGTGGCCAGACAAATAACGCTGACGATAGTGTCTGACGGGTGATCCCTGTCTTTAGATGGAGAGACAATTGCTTTTTATTGGTACGTGGCTCATGAAACACTCATTGTATGTACGACTGGAGTTCTATGTCTGTATGTGACGACGATTGATTTTTATATTGTTTCTTTTCTTTTTTTTGGGAGGGGCAGATAGAGTTTGATGGACGATAATGAATATGATCGAATTTCTCTGAACGTCGATTTGTTTATTGAGCTTATCGAGGGTTGCTGTCTTCATAGAACTAATACTTAAGCGGGCTGTGTCAGTGGATGTCTAGGCGGACGTCGATATGTTTATAATAATTGGTAAATGTAGGGGTACTTGATATAGACACGCGTGAATGTAATTGGTAAACAGACAACAAGGACGATTTTTTTCATATTCACGTGAAACTCCCGTAGAAATTTAAGTTCTGTTCAACATAGAGCTCTACGAGGGCGAATCTAGGAAATGTGATGAAACTCATCGTGTCATAGCGAAACAATGTGTCTGGTACTATTGCCATACTGTGGTGCCTTCCTGGCATTTTCGCGGTACTCTAACGTCATTTTGCTATATTTAGAGCTGGGCAATTGTAAAAGAAATTGGTAAACAGATAACAACGACAATTTCTTTCATATTCACGTAAAATTCTCGTAGAATGTACGGTATATTTAACATTCGGCTCTACGAAAATGAATCTAGGAAATGTGAAGAAACTCATCGCGTCATAGCGAAACGATGTGTATGGTACTATTGCCATACTGTGGTACCTTTCTGGCATTTTCGTGGTACTATAACGCCATTTGCTATATTTTGTTGGCTGGGCAATTGAGTGTCCCTCTTATCGATGGGAGAGTGAGGCCTGCTTGAACTTCCAGTGTTAAGTTCAGTTTGTAAAGCTAAGCAGCTGAGTCTCACCAAATGTTGACGTTCTATTTAAATAAAAACCTATTTAGAGCTTTGTGTTTTAAAGTGAAGTTTGATTTAGAAATTTATGGTCATCCATAATTGGAATATGTTTAGAAATGAGTGCACGAAATAGGATACATCTGAGTGGTGCCAAAACAACCATTTGTTCACTAAGATGTTTCCTATTTTAATATTTTTCAGTCATAAAGAATAGTTGATTCATAGTCAAACGATTCGTTTCATTATCGAGCCATTAGCATTACCCTGGCAAAAGCACCACTGATTATGAGTAAGTGTTTCGGTATTTTCTGCATTACACATCTGCAGAGAATACTGCGCAATCCTGAAGAGCCACAAGCGATCTACGGAAATAGACCTTCTTTCATGTAAGCCAACTGACCACGGCCAGCCCGTCACAGATAAGCCCAAACCGTTGCCCCCACATCTGCGACTAGCTGTCCTGCGTAACTAGCTTGACGGCCCCAAAACACCAACCTAGGGTATCCAGCTGCAGGCCGGGTCCCCGCGTCTGCACCGAAACCGAGAAGGGCGGGTGGTCGGTCAACAGGGGCATACGTCTCCTTCACTAATTCGTTGCCCCACGCGCCAGCCATGATTCGCCAGTAGAATTGCCTTGCTCGGTCGCCGGTCGGCAGGGGAACTTTCTATCGAAACATTTTGGACCTCTATCTAAATCGTTTCGCGCGCTTTGCAAAAGACATTAGGATGCCGTCTAAATGTCGCAGTAGGGGGGCACTGTCCGTCTAGACGCCGTTGTCCTCTCCAGCTCCCAGTGTAGTCTGGCACGAGAGCGTATATGAAAGTCAATTTTGCAATACCACTACCAGAGGACGAAACAGCCTAGTTCTTCGATGCGACTACTAAGAGAATCGTACATCGTAAAATATTCGTAGCGTGTATGGCTATACACGATGTCTGTCTACGTATGAAAACCATGAGACCCTTTCAGTATCTTCTAGATGAGCATTTGGACCACTGGGGGAGTAAGACAACCAGCCTCAAGTACCGCAAATAGACGATGGGGGCGACAAAAAGTATATTTCGACCGGATAGTGTGTCTCCCCCAATGGGTTGATCGGCCTTAGCCGTGTACGTTGGTGAAGCAACGGGTTTCAGGGGAACAACGACCTATGATGCCGAAAGACGAACGCCTGCACGCCTATCTACCAGGATATCAACTATTTCCTTCCAGCGCTGGTAACTTGCGAAGCGGTATTCTCCCCGAGACCCCTTAAAGTACGCCCCCTCCGCTATACATATATTGGTCGTGGTCAAAGAGGAATTCCAAATAGGCGCAAAACCGCGCTGAAACGCCATCCATCCCTTCGATTGGGGTCCCCTGGGGCAGGAAGCCGTCTAGCAGGAAGGTTGGGTCACCAAGGGTATCGTTGGATCCTGTTAGACTGACATGTTCGCGCACGAAACATCTCCCTTTTGTCTTCCCTTTTTGCTGTTTTTTACCAATGCATTATCTATTTTCGGCGAAGGTTATACGCAGTGTACCCTTGTTCGGATCTCTTGACGCATTTTGGTGGTTTCTTCATGCGATGTCGTATGTCAATATTTTCTAAGCGCACACTTGTCTATGTTGAACATGATTTCTTTGTGAGGTTTCATGTGCGGACTGTCCAAGAAGCCATTTTCTGCTCATTGTCTCGTGTGGTATTTGAATGTTTATGTTTTGAGGTGTATGTTATGGGGACTCGATTTGCTAATTTCTACGTGAGGTTTTCGGCAGTTCTGTTTGAACGTTTCTTTTATCGAAGCTCTATAATACTTTTATTATTATGTGTAACGATGCGACGTCACGGAAGAAATGTGAGACGCTGTTTTGTGTCCTTTCTTGCGTCATCGGAAGAGTGTTCCGACATACTGCGGTCCCGTCGTTTGAAAAAGCCCGGATCAGTTGCTGCTCAGACGAGTTACTCAAGCAACTGTCTTCCAAGGTGAGGCTTTCCATTAACGGTTCACTACGATAACACATTCTTAGCTACTTCTACAAAGCTTATCCACAATTTTTATAACGAAAGGCCCTCGGCCGATGATGTTCGGGCCAACCCTGTGAAGGCTGGCGGCGTGGTGACGCTGGAGATGCTTAGTTCCAAGATCCCTTTTGCCTAACCAGGTCAGATGTGGCGCTCGATGCCGCGCCGAAGCGGCAGTACAGGGGCCGCGAGCTGTTCTGGTCATTTCATTTTCGGACATCACCGTCGTAATAAAGACTGACAACGGCATGATACGTTCATGATAGAACATCGGCGACATAGCACGAGAAAACCCACCTCGTATGCTCCACAGCAGCGTGAATACAGGTGAACTCCAGGTGAACAGCGGAAAACGCGAGGTCTTCATGCAAGGAGACTGCGGCGTCAAAGAGCAACACGCAGCCCTTCGCCAAACCTCAACGCTTATACCAGACTTGTCATAGCAGCTTGAAGCATTTCAGGTTGGCCTTTCTTGGTTGCCCCGACTATACACACAGTCGGCGCAGCATCCGTCGCTATAAAGAAAAAAGCTATGAACGCCCTCTATTTACTGCCTCGCTTTACTGTCGGCGCATTTGGATGGTTCCCTTCAGCCTACTGTTCTCCGAGGAAAACTGTCTACAGCAGTTTGATGATATCCTTCGAAGATTCCTGATCGATGCGCTGAACCTTCCCGTGGACGACCGTGTGCATACAAAAGCATGACGCTTCCGGTGAAGGCGCGAAAAGTGCGTCTGAGGTAGGCGAGCGACCTCGCTATCTCCTTCTATGCCTTATTCCTCGCGGGCTTGAAGGGAAAGCATCTCCCTTCAGCAAACGCAGTTGCTGCAACTGACGCTCGCACCGCAGAATAGAAGGCCATCGTTAGAAGTAGGCTAGACAACCAGTACCCCAGCAACTTACCAAGCAAGACGCCCTGATCTCGTCCAGGAAGTTGGCGGGATTCAGAGAACTTGGCGGCGCGTGCCGAGAATCGCTTAGGTGTCGACCTCCAAGGACCTCCATCTGACATTCGCACCGCTGTCGCCAACGCGGTACAGTTACAGACCCGAAAACTGGACGCCACCAGCTCCGCTGCCATAGCTGTTCGGTCGGGCATCCACCGCATAATATGCGAAATCAAGAGATTAAGAAAGAAATTGTGTTTGTTCAGGTTCCTGCAGCCCGGGAACGGGTTGGTCCCATCTGCGCAACTACGGCAAATGACCGCCTCAGTGCCCCATCGGCTGAGCGAGCGTTTCATATGCGACACATCGGTGGCAATCTCACTAGCCGCGTTATAATATATCGAAGGAGCGACTCGCGCCTCGGGATACGCCACGCGAATCGTTGCGGAAGAGACGCGTCAAATATGGCGGCGTCTAGGACGCGCGAATTTGTTTCTTCCTTTGAAAAATTGGGGACCGTGGAAGACGGATTATGTTTAGGAAAAAAGGCATGAGATGGACTCAAAGGGACTACAGAAGATGATAGTGCAGGGAAGCATCTCCTTCCGCTACTCGAGTGTATTGCTAGAGAAAGCATCACTTCAGTTGTTTGCTACTTCAATTACCGTAACAATAAAAAAGTGGACAATCTTCATTGACTTGTGAAGCTAGAGGAGATAAATATGATTTGTATTTACGGATCATTTCGTATCTACGTTAGCAAGGGTCGTCTCTGGACCATCGGAGTCCTGTGTTCAATGTTGGGCTCAGTTGTTCATTAGGATATTAGGCAGAAGGCAACACGTCCTTTGTATCCAATGTTTCGTCTCGTGCTGCCCTTATTGCAGAACGGAAATGTTCTCTAGAGATTGGGAAAGGTAGGAAGATTCGGTTGAGTGTGTTGGATCGAGCAAAGTGGCTGATTTGGACTTCCGGCATAACAGCCTGCTCTTTTCGCAACGACGCGAACTAAAAGCGCCTTAGTTCATCGGACGCGAACAGCCGCTACTGTCCTATCCCAGCACCTCGCCCTCGTGGTTTGTCAGTGATCCTTTCCTGCTGGATTAGCAGATACTGTACGAAAAGGAGCTTTTGACGACGCGCCTGTTCTGTAAATACACATGCAGATATAGATGTTCTGAGATAGACCTTATGTTCACCCAGATGACCCGAGTTTCCAAGCGAAGCTTTTCCCAGGTCGCTTTCTCCTCCTTGGTATCCTGCCAGCCACCAAAGGAAATGTATCTAAAGCAAACATCGGTGTTTATCGTATCACATTGATTTAATGGACGGAACGATAGCGTAGGCTATGAAGTGTAGTCGTGTATCTCTTCTACGAATTTACGGATCACCCAGTGCAATACGGCTGGGCCATAGTCGAATCTCATTGGGCTTTTTGCTATAGTAGCATTGATTTATTTCGTGCGGACATCGTTTCCTATAACCATTCGCAAAGATAGAGTTCTGCTTGTGTACGACGTACTTGTGCATCCTTCGGTTGAGTATAGAAACGTTTGTTAACAAAGCGAAGCTCATGAGAACGAGACTGATTTCAAATTCCAAACTGGTTATTAACCTCGTGGTGACATAAATTTTTAGGAAACCTCGTAACGTCTAGAATCACTTTCGAACTCAGTGTCATCTTGCATTATTGGTAAATTTGGATATGTGCTGAATATCAAGCATTTCGTAATATATCAAAACGTCGAGAAGAACGAGATTATCGGAACCTCATTCAATAACCTCAATCTACTCCAGGCAAGTATAAACAACACCCAACGCACGGAGATCTAATAACAGACACTAATTAATCAATTCAAAGCGGTGTGGGTCTGAGTTTGGGTAAGATAAGTGAGATTCAGCTAGACATTAATATTTAGGTAATAAATTCTCTGGAAATTAGTCTCGTTTGAAACAAGTGAGCAGGATCAACTTATGATAGTATTTAATCGACCCTTCCTGGTTTGCCCGAACAAGTGAATGGATAACACCACTAATTCGCACGCCACGCGTGCGGGTTAGTCGAATTAAGTTTACATCGGTTGTTGTACGTGATTACGTAGACTCCATTTACCACGTTAAGGCGGTTTCAGCAACCTTAGGACAGGCGGGTTCACTCACACTCCACCTTGCATTGAATTTCTGTTTATGACAGCTGGAATAAACACAATTTGAATACAACCGTCGGAGGGTGCCGGATATATATGTGTATATATATATATATATAGACGGCTAACGCGAGCGCGTTACCAACATCCCCTTCTGTGTGCATTTTGTGTGGTTAATTCTGACCGTCTCAAGGTCATCCTCCTGCGTCCTCTCAATATTTAAATTATGCATTTCGAGTTAGTGTTTGAGTACATAACAAAAACATTACACAACATGTATTTACCGCCTGAGTTAGAAAGGCATTTAGCACTATTCAAATGTGTTTACACGTTGAGGTATGAGCCCGGCATATTCTCACGCTGCGAGTTCATTAAGAGAGCGTACACCTGAGCGAATCCCACGACGGTATGTTCGACGGACATTGTAATAGAATCGATGAAGTCATTTCCACGTAGTTGTTACTGGCGTCCTCGTTCGTTTTCTGTACGGCACCGATGTGTATACCCGATGCCAGTTAAAAGTGGCCGCCATACAATTCCGTTATAGAATGTATCGAAACAAGAACAACACGGTTCTCCGCTAAAAAAAAGATCTATTCGATTGTAACAGTATACACGCCACCCCCAGTCGAAAGTTAAGACACAGCTAAAGGCAAGATTGAAGGTAGAATTTGAAAGGTGTATTCGGAGCGACGTGTTTCCCTCCTTCCATCGAACGAACACTGGATTTTTAAGTAATGACAATAAAAAAGCATGTTGCCTCTACCGCTCCTCAGTCGAGATTAATTCTGTGTGAAAAGACGAAATACCAATAGATTATCTGCATTTCGCTGGCGTCTTCGATAATAAGTCAATATACAATGGACTGAGACACTCATTGGCCGCGGATGGCCTTCCACTGCGCACGCGAGCAGTGAAGGTCAATATGTCTATCCCTTAAGGTACACTCGCATTATTTACGTGATTCGAGTCATTGCACTTTGCCTGTTCAGTGCTTAAATGAAAAACCTCTTTTGTAACGCTCCTAACGTGTCTAGATACATCCTAAATTTCAGTATAGTATTAGCGACACCTAAGTCCTTCTTCATACGCTTCTGACGTATGTTGCGGGTTCGCGAAATCGTGTTTAGTCACGTATTTTCTGTGAAATTTCTGGTCGACGCTCAATTGCAAGGGTATCAGCCATTTAGAACCAGTGTCCTGTCCTTGTTTATGACATGGCTGGCGTTTATAACCTAATCCACCAGAGGATCTCACCGCTGCGTATTAACTTCAGCGCAAACGCCTGTCACACGCTAGTGCAAACCCAACGACAGCATGTACAATAACGGCAGTTGTCACTCAATTACCCGCGCGCCAGTGCGACGTTAGCATTTCCGGCGGCGAGGCATCTTCTACGACGCAAACTACGAACTCCCGAAGAAGGCGGAGGACCGACAGAGCCGTACGAAAATACGATCAGGCCGAGAGCGTTTCCTAGCTAGAAGAACAAAACTATATTCATCTGTCAACCGAGACAGCGGTCTGACGTTTTGGAGGCTTCGGTTAGCGTTGGCACTATCCGCCCTTGCCATACCGGTGCTTAATTCGGTTTAATAATTTCCAGAGCCCGCCTGTGTTCATGATATTTCACTTCCCCCGCACAGACGCTGAAGGCAATTATTGTTATTACTGTGGCTTAACTTTAAGCGTGGATTTGGACTGAATGCCGTCGACACGCACGGTCATGGAAGATCATCGACAAAAGCCATTTTTGCTTTTAGGCTGATGCGAATGCAAGTACTGTTCCATACCGTCACAGGACAGTAAATACTACTAAATTAATACAATTACTGGAGCAAAGCCGCTAAAATCAGTATACTGTGTATCATTGGATTAGTCCTTGTCTTCCGTAGATCTGTCTGTTGGTGGCGGGAATATTTCCTCTACCTGTGGTTATTTGTCTTGTACCGGTGCTGTCGTTACGGTTGATGTTGGTCAGAGTTTGTTGTTGTTGCGGCTGCAGCGAAATGGCTTTGGTTCGGTGACTCCCAATCCATTGATCCGTGAACATCGCTAGTCTAACTCATAGACGCAGAGATCTCTTCTGCATAGGCATTCTTGCCTACGCATGAGTCCGTTGGTTCAGCTTTTCTCTGGCTAACTCTAAGCCTTCGCGGACTGGCAAGTCTTAGTGCAGTCGCTCGACGTTAGTTCATACACTTATTGGGTGGTCCGCTCAAGTCCGCCAATTCGCCTATTCGCGTTGTCTGCTCTGACAGACACGCTTGTTCGCTGCGACCGTCGTCATACTTCGACGTACCACGTCAGACAAACGTGTCAGTATTGAGAACAACCGAGCTTCACCGCAGCGTTCGTATCGTCCGAGACGCACACGGCGTCATGTAGAAATCTATATATCAACCCGCCGAAAGAAGTTTTTCCTTCTCGATCTATCATCCCTTGCCCAATCTGAAGATCTTCGTTCAGCCATCGTACGGTTTTCCCACAAAAAATAACTGAGACCCAGAGAAAACGCGTTTTGTTCGCCCAGAAAAAACGCGTTTTGTTCGCCCAGAGAAAACGCGTTCACATGCGAAATATTTCCGTCGTAGTCGAATGCCATTGTCAGCAGGGGGCCATTAACTGAGATTCTGACAAACGCACCGAGACCATTTGCAATGGCGGTCGACGTACATTTTGTTTTCTTGTACCAGCCGGTCGCAATTCATTACACAGTTCTGCGGACCCGTTTCAGCGAGATCGACGCATGGATGTTCCGGAAAGTCAGCCGTATGTTGACCGTCTTCGACGTGGCGCTGCTCCGTTGGAAACCGGGCAAAAATACTGGCCATTAACGCGTTTCGACTCGGGAGCTTCATTGCCACGTCCCTTGAGACGGATCGTAACAGGCCGCGCGCAGTTACTTCGCCCCATTTCGCAGCAAACACACACAACCCCAAAAGTTATCCAGAGTTGCTACAGGCTCGTTTCGGCCCGCAATCTGGTTTCGCGTCTGTCCCCGTTAATGTGATGTCTCTTGACAGGTTTGTCGAGTTGGGCTTGTTCACTCAATTATGCCATCAACGGGGGAAAGCTATATCTTTTACGACTAACCTGTAACGCCAGGGGGAGCTTTATGGCGATAGCGCCATCTCGGAGGTAGGAAGCGAGATGTGGATTTCACAGGCGCGTCCTAATGGATTTTACTTATCCAACTTCGAGAACAGTAAACCAATCATGCAGTGCAACGACCCACTCAACATGAACTAACTCTCATGTGAGCGTCATACAAATTTCGATAATTCTGCGATCCGCGTCGCGGGTTCGTGAATTACGGACAGATATGTCGAACATGATAGCTTCAGGTGTTCGTTCCCTATCTGAACATGACAAAGACCACCAAACGCTTTATGCACGGCAGTGCCTGTACTGGTTGTTCGGCCGAATTCGAACGCCTCCTTCGACCGCATGTTTGGTTCGTCTGCATGTTTGGTTCGTCCGCATGTTTTGTTCGTCCGCGCAGTTCAGACGGTCTCGCTTATCCCGGTTCGCCGTAACCTGTCGTATGTACACATACTTCGCACCGTTTTCCATTTGTATGTGATTATACATCAGCACGCGGTTATACTCACGACCTCTGACGCCGCCCGCCAAAACCGCCGTCGATCAAAACAACCACACAAAACGCGAACAGCAAAACGCGTGAATATGACGATGCGTGCACAATCCACCAATCGAGGAGTACGCAAGACGACAAGTATGGCGGTGACCACTGACCGATCTGTTGTCTTGCGATGGCCACTAGCCGCGTCGGAAGGTGTCCGTCGTTTACGAACTCTGACCGCGCGGTTCCGGCATATTTGCGCAAGTCGGACCGCACCGAGAGATCAACACCCGCCAAGATGCATCCAGCAGATCCAGACTAACGTCTTGTCATGTATAAACGAGCGTCCTGTGTCGGATCGCACTCGCTCTGTTCAGCTCCTCTCGTTTCCCATTTGGTTGACGCGTGACCAGGATAATTGAGCATGTCCAGGAAAGCGGGACACGGAATGGGGGGCTGACACCCTGGAGATCTGTCCGGGCTTGGCGGCGTTTGCTCGAGAGAGACTAAACACGTCGTCTTCGCGCGATTGTCTTCGGAATGCGCCAGCTTCCACATGTAGACCGTGTATATGTACGTACGGCCGGCCGCATCAAGTTAGCACAACTTCCGACAGCGTAAAAGAATGGCGCCGCTCAGGAGAGGACGAGGGCAGTTCGGTAAAACTTGGATAGAGGTCAGAAATATGTAGAAAGTAATGCAAAAACTGCTACCGTGGACGTTAAATGCTGGCTGATGATCAGCTTTAAAAAAAATTAGAGGTCAGAAATATGGACGCGCGTTGTATTCGATGCAATGCCAAGTCCGGCGTGGTGATGGCCCTGCGGTGCGGGAATATGGCGGTCATCGTGAACACACCACACCGATCAGGGATTGAGGAAACGTCAACGACAGATACGACGCGAACGAAACCACAGATCGTCTATCCGTGAAGGCATTTCGGCACACAAAACGCTGCGTGCACGATTGACGTGCAATTGAGTGATGCATGGGCTAAGACGGGAAGCATCTTGTCCTATGGCAATATCCAGTGTCGAGCGTAATTACACTGCTCGTCGGTGGAAACAAATTGACGTCATTTATATGAATTCACAAACTCATTCGCAGTTGCGTGACCTCTGCGGCTGTGGCGACGTCAGCCCGAGCCAGTGAGTGGGGCCTCGACGCGGAGTCGGCGGTGACGGTGACGGTGGTGGTGGCCTTCTGTTTCGCGACGGCGGAGTTGTTCTCTGTTAGAGGACAACCGATGGACGCTCGCAATGCGACGACGGTTGAATCGCGTCTTTCGCTTGGAGCCTGGCTCACTCGTCGTTGCTTGTTCGATCACCTCCACCCGTCTCTGTCCTGTGCAACAGTGTCGCCATGTTTGTGTGTATATGCCTAGTGTAGCCCCAAGGCCTCTCTGGGTCCTGGTACTCATGTGCGGGACCTGAAGGGGACGACTCGCACGGTATGGCCGAACTGGAAGGTCCTTGCGAGTAACGTTGCGGGATCCGGTGGCGGAGGCCGCGCGATCTGAGGCGGCTACGGGGCTGTCTGCTCTCTCCGACGCCCCCACCGAAACAGAAGCACTCGGCTGCGGATCCATCCTCGGGGCTGGGCCCCGCCGCGAGGGACGACCGCGAGTTCTCCCAGAAGGAAGGACAAAGTGACAAAGTGATAAAGAGAGTGGAACGTGACGAAAGAAACTGAGCGAAGAGTGGCTGGCGCCGGCGACGGGGTAATGGTGGGGGAAGAAGATTCCTCAACTCCCGCCTCCGCGCTCGCTCGTTCGTCCACCTTCCATCGGTCGGTTCGTGTTCTGTCTGTATATGCTCTACTACACGTGTGTAAATGCGCGTGAGTATAGCGGGGAAGGACGAGAGGTGGAAAAGCGGCCAAATCGACGGGTCTGCTTACGTTTGTTCTCTGCTCTAGTGTAACCGTATGGACGAGTTTGAGAATCG
>MNPL01010554.1:21407-38728 GCA_002081605.1 Tropilaelaps mercedesae
GAAATCGTTATTCGCCGCCGACATCTCTCGCGGTTTTAGGACACCCCTTCCAAGTAGGAACTTCGGGCGTCGTAGCTTAGCAGCCATCAGGAGGAGGAGGAGGAGGAGGAGCAGCCTGTCGGAGGATGGGAACACGAAAGCATTCCGTTTACCTCGTACGCTTAGTTCTGATGGAACGCTCTGATCTAATATAGGTGCACGATAGGTTGCTGGGATGTCGCTGGCTTTATTCGATCGCCATGTTCTACCTTGATCGATTTCGACCAAACCTCAGAGCACGAGAAGTGAGAGAAGAATGGAGGTACACGGCTTTTCCAGCACTATTCTGCCGTTACTGTCCATTATAGCCTCCGAGAGGGCAAAGATCGGATGCAAACATGAAGCCTATTTGGGTGCATGGAGGCCCGGTGGCCTCCGTGTGCGCCGAATTCGAGGTGACCGAACGAGACACGCAGGTGGGGGTGCACGGGTTCGATCCCCCACATTTACATTTAGATTGGGTCCGTCTTACGAAACTTAGTGCACAAAAAAACGTGCGCGGCGGTACCGTGGACGCTAAATGTTGGCTCATGGTCAGCCCTAGAAGAGAAAAAAAAACAAAAGATGACAACGAAACTCAGAATGATTGAAACACGTTTAGATGAAATAAACCTCGGGAAATAACCAGGCTCAAGTCCCGTTTACGAGAGAACGCGAGTTGGACACTGAAACCGTGCTGGCGGCAGTGGCGACAAAAACGATCGCGCGGAAATTTTCAAATTGAAAAACCACCTTTCGTTTCGACGTAGCGAATGCGAGCGTTTGAGCATCAATCAATCAATCGTCAGGTTTCTCCAAATGCCAAAAAAGTTGTCGTTTCACTCAGTTGGTCGAATGTGGCTAGCGAAAAAAAGCGAAAAAAAAAACGTCAAAAATTCACTGCAAAAATTGCCACGTCGTCTGCTACCGGCTAGAACCTTGATGGGATCCAGATCCACGTCAGCGTTGTATTTGTCGACTGACTCGCCGGAGGGAAACTACGGCGAAAGCCAATTTTTTATACAGAGCGGATAGGCAAACAGCGAACAACAACAGCGAAATATAGAACCATCTCGGGAAAGAGAACAGTGGGAAGGAGGAGTAGGAGAAGGAGGAGGAGGAGGAAAAGGAGGCTACTAACAGTAGGCGCGCGCGCGTGTCCGTTTTGCGCGGAGTCGGGTGCAAGCTAACTAAATGGCCGACTACCCAAATAGGCATTACAACAACGCCCCTACTCGTGACAGAAAACCATCATAGAGTCTGCCTGACGCCAAGGCGTGACCGTTGTTGAGCTGCGAGCGACTTTGTTTTCGAACAATTCCCTCCATTTGTCCTCCAAGCGGCGTATCCGTCGCGCATGCTTCCGTACGATGTCGTGACGTGCGGACGTGTCGCGGACCGCACGCAGGGGCACGCGCAAGACAAACGTTTGCTAACTCGTATCTCGACGAGACGCAAACCAGCGTCTGCACTCCGACGCACGCGTCCAGGCTGAAGTAGAGAGGCCCGTCGCGATGTCAGCGCGCGATCGAGCGGCGGCTACGTCTTTGACGGAAGAGGCCCCGTTAAGACCCCCTCGTAGGGCCCAGTCCACTGAGGCTGATACGAGTGCCACCGTTTACGGCTAATGGCGTCCGAGTCACGGCAGGCAGACGCACTCCTCGTGGAAACGTTCCGACGGTGTCGGTTGTGTGTTCGGGCGTGGCTGTTCGACAATTTTCGTCGAATGCCAGACATCACCTCTGGCGAATCGATATGGATAACGGGTAACTAACTAACTGGGGGTAATGGCTTCGGCCGTTAAGAGGCGACAGCCCCCCTGGCCCCCATGAAGTCCACCCCATCAACATTTCATGGCACTCGCTCACTCATCTGTCCGCTATGGAATATTCGTTATGAATCCCAGCTGTGGGGTTCTGGGATGTGTGTGTGTGGGGGTGGCCAGTCCCGCCCCATCCCCCAGGGCCTCTCTTCTCCTCGTTCCTGCACGTGAATGCTGCATGAATGTGCAATTTGCATGCATCGACCTTCGGTCGAGGCTGAACTTCCGCTACGGAAAGGCCGAGAACAAAACCCGTCTAACCCGTCGGCGGCGGCGGCGGCGGCGGAAAGTCACAAATCGGGGGACGCGTAGGTAGTCGACGACCAGCTAGAATAGCCACTCGTAAACAACGCAGTGGAGGACTTCCCCGGGGAATAGGGAAATAGCCAGAATCGGACGAATTGCGGACTAATCGCAGATTTGCCCACGTCAACGACGCATTTGCCGCTGGCAACGCCTAACGGCGAGCGGTTGTCGCGCACGCCTTCGGCGCGAAGGCCGCGCTTCGCGTGCATGCGAACTGCTCTGTCGTGTTTTTCGTTCGATTTCCCACGATTTCGGACTCGTACGTCCTGTCTTCTCTCTCTGGTCTTCATTTGTTCGGGTGGGACGACTCAAAATCGCAGATTGTCTCAATGCCTTCCTGCGCTAGCTAAAACGAACGAAAACACCGGGCGGCTTCGTGTTCGTGACGGATCTCTCCACGTGACTATCCGCGCCGCGGATATCGTCGACATTCGCGATTCTATCCTACGCGTGGCTCGTCCTGGGTCTTTTTTTTTTTACCCGATTAGTAGAGAAGTAGCGGTGGTAGAAAAAGGAACGAACGAAATTCTTCGCCGTACTCGACATCATCATCATCATCATGTACTCACCCGCTGTGGGCGATGACGGTGTTCGTGGTGACGTAAAGGTGCGGATCGGCTCGTGGTGGCTGCAGCTGCAGGTGTAGGCGTCGAAACAAGTCGCGCATCCTTTCTGTCCGTCGCTGGACTCGAACGCGGCGGCGTTCGTCCGTTTGCCGCCCTCGCTGCTGTCTTTCGGCTACTCCGCTTTGGCTATTGTTACTGCGAACGGCCACTGAACCTTCTTCTCGGGCCTTCGACTCGATCGCTTGGCCCCCCTTTTCCTCACTGGCCTCGTGCAGCTAACGCGCCCGGTTCTCGACGCCGCTGCGGTGGTATCGACGCGTTCGGGTGACTTTCCGGGCGGCTGACGCTTGCTCGACGCTCCCGGCAGCCGCCGGAGCTGCGAGCGCCGTCCTGCGCAGGTCCCCCCTGCGGTGGCCGACGTCGCGCGACCACCCTCTCGCCGTACGTCTCACCGATCCGACCGCGGGGTGTGGACTTCACAAGAGCTCAACGCGACGGAAACACGCACCGCCACGTGGATGAGATCAGACTTGACATTAATTCGACTCGTACACGAACTAGGGTAGTTTTTCCAGCGAGAAATCGATATAGTAGTCGCTGCGTCGCAGTAGAAATAGTAGCAGTGATCAGAGTTTGCCGACGGTGGGGAACGCAGCGACCCGATCACGACACATCGGTCACCGGCCGGACGTCCGTCACGAAGCGCAGAGTTATCGCCAACTCGGCCGAACACTGATTACACCAAAACAATGAAATACTCCTTTCACTTAGCCAGTCCACACGGATTCACCTACACTGACGACAGTGCTTGCGTACACTTCAGGAAATGCGAGAGATGGACGGTGTTTGCTCGATTCTGTGCGCCTTGTTCTTCTCGCTGCTCCTCCTCCTCCTCCTTCTCCTCCTCCTCCTTTTGTTGTTACTGTCGTTACCACTTTGTTGTTATTGCTGGACTGGTGCGGGATTCTAGGCGCGCCCGCAAGGAAATGCCGGACTCGGATAAGACCTCGTTAGGGGGTCTTCTTCGTCGTCAACGCCGTTTACGTTGGCGTTAACGACGACGCACGTTGGCCTCGCTACGACTGCTCTGAGGTTTCGCACGATGTGACTGGGCTGTTCGGAAACGCAGCACTGGTACACGCTTCTAGGCGAGTGTGGTGAATGCCGGAGAGCGACGACCGCCGCCGCACTCAGTCGCGTTCCACGACACCGTCGCCTTCTTCGTCGTCCGTCGCCTGGTCACTTTTCTTCGTGCTGCACGTCCGTGCACCGGCTGGTGGACGTAGTCGTGGAACGCCGACGGCGTCTTGATACTGCTACACGCTGATCGCCACCACCATCACGCCTTGCTTCGACCTCGCACTCTTCTTCTCTCTCTCTCTCTCTCGCTAGCTCTCTCTTTCTCGCGATCTTCACTGACCCACTTTCTCTCTCTTTTTTCTCGCTCGTTTCGTTAAGGATATTTCTGTGTCTTTCTCTCGTGTTCTTGTCTTCTTCTCTCTTCGCCTCCTGCTGCTGCTCCTCCTGTTTCGCTTGATCACTCTCTCGCTGTATCTCTTTTTCGCTAGAACCGATAGACTGACACTCAGAAGCGATATATCCGTGTGCCTGTGTGTGTGCACGCGTGCGTGCGTGCCTGCGTGCGTGCGTGCGTGCGTGCGTCTGTCTGTACTGCTCGGGAATGGTGAACGCGCACTGCAAGACTGGCCACTCTCCACCGCTGTCGCCTCACTCAGCGTTCGCACGACGCCGCGACGGGTGCAGGATGTTCGCGTACGGGTCTCACTGACACTGAAGCACACTCGAGCACATTTGGCGTATCACTGGCGTTGTTCTTGAACGTGCTACTGCCCTCGACGATCAGCCTGACTGGTGGAGTTGCTGGCGTTGGTTGGCCTCTTCTTCGGGGACCCCCTGAATTGTATCGGGTGTCGTGGGTATGTGCCTGTCCCTGTGTGTGTGTGTGTGTGTGTGTGTGTGTCGCTGCGTCGAGCGTTGGACAGACAGAGTTGCGTAGCGGGTCGCTGGCCGCGTCACGGACGCGTACCTCGCGGAACCTCGCACGTCCCAGCCGGGTGCGGCTACGCGCGACAACTGCTGCGATCGTTGCTGCTGCAAAAGTACGGCGCGCCACACAGATGGCGGGCAGGCGGGCGGGCGGGCGGCTGGCGGGCGGCTGCGCGCTCGCTGGGTGTCACCCACTGTGTTCGTTGCCTTGCGCTCGGCCTGAGCTCGGCCTCGCCAGACCTTGTTCTTCTCGTCTCGATCGTGATGGCGAGCTCGGCCGCCAGACGGCACCACCTACTCGCGCTCCGAGCCCCGAACAGGGCCCCGTCGTCTGCTGTGAATCCCCGGCGCGCGTTCGCGCCTGCCAGAAGGCTCAGTCTCAAATAGGCCACCGTCGAAGTTCGCGTTGGGATGTCGGAGTCGAGCCGGGGAAGCCTTAGGCTCAAGATAGGGACTCTAAATAGGGCCTCTAGATAGGGGCTTCTTGTTGAGCCCCTCGTCGCTTCTCGCCCTACTCTACGGCCAATTGCCTTCTGAGGTTGGTCGTGAGCATACGGTACAATTGTGAGGAGGAGGAGGAGGAGGAGGAGGCTGGCCCTCAGCACCGCGTCGACAGTCAATTCTGGGAGGAACGGTGAAACGATTGGCCTGATTCGAGTGGAAAACGTCCGCGGTAGGCGTCATGGCCGCGGGAGAGGAGCTACACCGTTTGTACTAATAATACGAAATATGGATACCCAGACACTGGAACTCGTATAACCCCGGTGGGGGACAATTTCAGTTTGACACGGCCATGAATTGTTTTGATGATGATTTACAGAATCGCAGTCGATGTAGCGCGGGATTTTTTCCAGTGCTGCTCGTGTTATCGGTGTTGCGTTTTGACTAATGCCGACAAAAAAGAGAAAAGTTGAAAAGAGAGACAAACGGGTCGAGTTCATTGCTGATGACGGCCGTCTGGATGCTCACGCGATAGCGCCAACGAAGCGTGTGAAGTCCTCGATGACGACGTCTCCTCGGCCACGTTGAGATGTATTGAACTTTTTGAGCCGCCGCTACGAGCTATCGAGAAGAAAACAACTTTTTATGCTGCTACAATGCCATAGGAGCCAACCTCGCCCTCCCTTCAGTGGCGCCCCTTCGTGGTGGCCTTCACAACCTCTTCCGGTCCTACGAGCCCGGCCATGATCACTTGACACTGGTCCTATTGGTCCTATATGATTACTTGTCCGTAGCTGGTTCACGCATTCACTTGGAAGGTAATCGCCGGCCGACAAACAGCTGTCGATGAACGAAAATGCGTTTGTTCTCTTCTCACCGAGGAGCTCGTACGTGCGCAGGCGTCGTGTACCCCAAGGACACTACTCCTTTAACTTTTCTTGTCATAGAGAAGCGTCGTCATCTGTTTGCAATGCTTCTTGTTGCGTTTTTTTCTATTTTTATGCTACGGCACTAGACAGAGTGACGATTCACTGTTAGGGCGCAAACGATAGCATCGATAGCGTAGTATCACCCAGATCAACAGGAGCCACGATTCAGGGTATAGTTAGTGGCATAGCTTTGTCAAACCACTGATTAACGCATTATTAGTATTATTATTAACGCATTTAGTTGGTTTTCCAGCGCGTGGTGGGCTTTTATTGTTGTGAATAGACTGGCTGAACAAGAAGCGATTCTAAAAAGGCGAAGAGCTATACTTTAGCACTGCTCGCCAATTGTTCATGACAAGGGTGACAATGTCGAGAATTGATGCCCGACCATAGGCGATCTAGTCGCAGTTCCTTGCGCAGATCAGACTCTCGTTAGTATGGTACGGTGAGGATTTAATGAGGGCCGTAGGGGGCTTTCGTCAGCGAAGACTAGACTCAGTTTAGATACTACCCTTTTGTCTTGAACTATGACTATTTAGGCCTTACGCTCTACCGCTGTCGTTCTTACGGAACTAGCAGTAAACATATTTAAGAAACAATATTAACAGCAGGGACGCCGTCTACAAGAGCTGATGAACAACTTCCAGGAGGATAATTTGACGACGAATTAATCTGATGTCAACTGCAACAAAACTGAAACCTATTGAAGATAGCATCGGCTTTTTGTAAAACACAGTTTTATCGTCCATTGGTCCAAAGGAAGCTCCTGGTAGACCGGATGCCAGTGTGTGTCCAAGCGCGCGCACTTCCCACTCAAATTCCTTTGCCAATACAGAGCGATCCTCGTTCTCAACACAGAAAATCATTGGACGCAATAGACCGTACCCGTCTAAAGTAGACATGAGTAGCGGATTGCCACGATGTCATCTGTGCGTCTCACAGAAACAAGCAAATGATCTTCTTCTAACGGAAATGAGAAAACGATTTAGAGCATCACCCTATGGCACGGTAAATGTAATAAGTTAATCTAACATAGGCGTTTTATATAATATCCAAGCGAGTGTCTTTAAATCATTAGATTCGACCATGCTTTATCTGTAGATAGTTTGCTATCATAAATACACATCTTTATTACTACTATTATTTAGTTACTTTGAACGGACAATGCCATGTTACTCGCTACAGGTAGTATCTTACTTAACAGCGTTCGGTGTGTGCGTTTGGAAATTTTTCTATGCTGACACGAAGACTGCAGCTAGCAGAACTAGTTCATGATAATTCATGAGTAGTGATGAATGAATGAATGAGTGATGAGTGAAGTGAATCCATGATAGTAATCCATGAGTCAGATGTTGGCCTAACCTTATTGTCTTTTGCGAGAAAAACAAAAGAGCCATTGGGGATGCTTTATTTTCGTACTCTTGCTAAATATTACATCTCTCTGTTGCTATGTCTAATGTGACATGTCCATATGCTAGACCTTGTAAAATTCCACTTGTCAATAAAATGTGTACGGCAACCTGATTTTATAAATGCATACATAGGCTTGTCATCATTTCTCGCCCAAACAAATGTAATGCGTCTACTACCTGAAAAACGTTCGCCACCCGAAGTTCTGCGTTTGTCGTGGCGCCATTCCCGCCGCACGGCAATGGTCGCCGAAGCACCCCACACGAACCCCCGAGCCCCGCCCAGGACGAGCGCGCATCACCGTCCGACCTTCCCATTGAGCTCCGACTTCCTACAGCAAAGAACACCGTCATCATTGTTTTGGACGACTGGGCGGTCGCGGCGGTGGTAGTCACCTCCGGGCCGCTCTCCTCGTCGTATCCTCGATCGTGTGGGAGGACTGCGGTCAGCACAGTCGCTCCGTGGTGTTCCGTTGCTGCTCCTGTTCCTCGCCTCCTTCGTTCGAGCGGGCTGTTCCTCTGAACACGTCGATTTTGTGGGTGGGCTAGTGCTTGTTCGTGTACGTATGTTGCCTTGGAGTGCAGCGTATCGCGCCACGCTGTTCTCGACCACGACTGGCGTTGTTTCCGTGGGACGGGCTCGCTGGCCGCGCGCTCCAGCTACGCGTTGAGCGTAGTCGCACCAGTGACAACAACGAGTGGAAAAGCTGGGCCGACACGCTCTGCGTCAAACGAGAACTCCGCTGGCGAAAATTACTACGCGACGGCCGTTATCTGAGCGTCGGGCGGGTCGTGGCTGACGCATGCCATCGTTGGACGTCGTTCCGCCCGCCGACACGCGGTAGAAGCAGTCCCTGGCGGTTCCGTCTGTCCATGCTGATCTCGGCTTTGTCGACCTCACGCGAGCATTGGATCCTGCCACCGTCATCGGGGCCGTCGTCTCGAAACCCCCGACATCGACACCTTCCGTCGCTGAGGCGCCACTGACGAAAACAACAGCACCACGCAGAGCCCGCCGGCGACCAACGAACATCGCAGTGAAGGCGATGCAGGCGAAGGCGATGTCCCGCACCTCATCGACGTCCGCGGTCAGTTAAGTGGCTTGGGTGGTGCTGCACCAACCGGTTGGGGTGCAGGTTCTCGTGGTAGCGACCGTCTGACCGGACGAGACGCTGACGAAGACGAGGCAAGCGGATCGTCCAGCACCGGTGTCGGAGGCGGCTCTTACGGCAGGGAACACGCGTATGTGCACAGCCACAGGACGCGGAGGGACTGTGGCGGCGTCCTGAGGAGGAGCAGGCCACAGCTAACGACGACCAACGCGGCCGACGCAGAACGCACGATACCAGCGGGCCCCGCATTTACCCCTAATATATCGGTCGCCCGAGTGCAACGCTCGGCCGCCGACGCCGTCAGCCAGCCAAGACGGAGAGCGCCTGAGGCGGGCGCGTGCACGTCACCAGTCACGCGACGGTCGGGTTCGACGGACACGAACCAGCGTACGGACGGGCCCAGCAGCAGTTCGCAACGCGAGACGAAAATTAGGGCGCAGGTGGCCTCAATGCAGGTACGAATTACACGATAGCCGAAGTTCAGAGTACAGAAGTTGAGATTTTTTGGTCCAATCTGAACCGCAATCTCCGCCGAGGTGAGACTGACTATAGACTGACGTTGCTATTGAGCGAAATTCGTCACGTACTGTTAAATCGTCATTATGATATGCTGACGATGTAGTTACAAAATGACGTCGGGTCTATTTAGGATCTGAATCAGCGGATTCTACTATAGCAACGCTGATAGCCAATGCTTTAGTTTAGTGAAGCAGTGCCGTTCATAATGTCTTCGATTAATGCGAATCGGTTCGGTCAACATTGCTAGCTGGGTCTTCCTTTCTTTATTAGCATATATCCTCTTGCATAGAGGTATTTAGAGGGTGACTCGTGACTCATGAAAGAACCACTCCTTAGAAAAGTGGTGATTGGATCTATGCCAGACATTTACTGCTGAGGGAGGACAAAAGCCTGCACCAGCACTCTTGAAAATAGACGACCTTACACTTTCCTAGACGGCACGGAGACGAAAAGAACGCCCTATTGAGCACTGACAGCTCAGTTAGAGATGCTTGCAAAGGCAGCGTACGTGACCACATCTGTATAACCCAGAGACTAAACGGCCGATCCTGAGGGTAGATTGTGAAAAACATTGGTTGAATTGGTTGAAGTTAAAAAGCGTGTCTGCGATTGAAGATGTTCAGGGACACGGGAAAAGCATTTCCTTTCAGCAATGTCAGTTAACCTCAACATAACTAGGCATCTTTTATTCTGAAATAGTTGACAGTAAGTTGTTGTCAACCTGATATTTTCTCCTTGTTTACTTGTATGGTTTTTCTCCAATGGGCATACGTTATCAACGCTTTTTAGTTATCTATCCGGAGCTCTCTTAATGATATCAGGAAGTACTTTGACTCGATGTAATTTGATTAACCGAGCTGAGTTACGGTGGTGAATAGTCCCAATGTAGACTTGATAAAATGCGATGACTCGTTCGTAAAAGGTTCAAAACCATGATTAACATTCCTGCTCTCAAAGTAAGCTACAGCTTCCATGGATAGAGGTTGCCCACGTGGTGTTTTGGTGGCTGTGAATGTCGCCATGTCGACTATGCTGTGCGTCGCGTTAACTTCTGTACAATATTCATCACTTTAGTTGAACTAGAGGTTTGCGTTTTCCATTCCAGTAATTGTGGTAATGTCTATTACCCCGAGTCGGTTAATAGTTTTGTCGCATAATCAACAGCCGCGATTGTGTTAACTGCTCTCAAAACTGCTGCGTCTGCATTCGCCATCGAAGACTGCGTACAATGACATCATAATGAACTTGACACATCTTAGACAAATGAAATTATTTCTATTTGTAGTTTAATTACTTGAAATATTTATATAACGTGTTTTAGCATAAGCTGACGCATCTCTGAATATCGGTGAGGGTAAAATATCATTTTCGCAAAGATAAAACTTGACACGATAATCATGACAATTATGTGGGTTCAAATCTTCAACTGAATTAACCTGTAAGAAGGTCATATCGTGGTGGCATAGAGCCTTCATTGATTCAAAGTCAGCAAAATTGTTATTGTGTTAGTAAATACTAAATCGGTCGAAAATTTTCGCGCCAAAGGAAAATTTGAATTTATCTGCGCACAGCATTATTTGTTGCATTACGTTCCCGATTTTACTGTGTCAGCCCTGCGTCAGCCCAGTGCTCAAGCAGGATTGGCTGTATCTCAAAAAGTCGTGGATTGTTACGTAAAAACTTTTTACGGTGGAGTTCAATTTTATCAAAAAAAACAAGTTGTAAATTAATGGTGTAATATTGGGAGGATGCGGCCGTTCCTGGAGGATTCACTCTATATACATGTGAATAAATCTTCACAATTGTGGCTTGAATTCAATTTATACCACGTACATAGTTCAAGTAAAACATTTAAACTATATATCAATAATGGCTCACTCGGAATGCCTACAAAATTGGCTGGAACCTCAAAGCATTTCACAACTAGCAAATGCATGATACTATCGAAATCACTCAACCATGAGATTAGCAACCATCCAAAGTACCGCTACTTAAACAGCGACTACAATATTCACATAAAGCAACAGTTTCTCAACAATCGGGGACAAACGACGCCCGGGCTTTCAATCCATGGCTGAGTGCGTACGTGGCTACGCTCTGTTGTGGTTCGGTTTGGGTCAGCGATTGTGTCTGTGTATGTGCGTACGTCTGTGTGTGTGTGTGTGTATGTGTGTATGAAAGTGAAGTTGTCTGCCCGTATGAGCGGTCTGGCTGGCGGCCCTTCGGCTCTCTCCGGGGTTCGCGGTTCCGCCGTCCGTTGCCACCGGCTTAGCGGCGAGCAAACCGAAGGGCCGCTGAAGGTAAGCATCGGCAAGCAGAGTGAGGGCCTCCTCGGCCACAACAACACCGCAGTCAACCAACCCACTCATCGCTTGCCAACAACACAGCAGCTCTCGCCAGCGCATTAGTCCAATAGCCAGGTGGCCAGCACCGCTCGACAACAGCGTCGTCCACAATAAAAGCGACCTGCCGCTGTACGACGAACTCCGAGGAACTGAGAATGCTGCGCGAGAGAAATCCACCGCTTGTCAGAAATGTTACTCCCCCTGCCGGACTAACGTCATCGGTCGATGGTTTTTGCACGGTGGCCCCTCACGCGTTAACGTAGCCGGTGTAACTAGTTGGTGTAGCTGATGTGCGTCTGTTTATCTGTGTCAGTGTGTGGCAGTGACTAATCGAAGAGAAGACACAACATGTAAACGACGATGTTGGGACCAACACGAAGACGAACTCCGCGCCGGAGACTAATGGAAATCCACGCGCTCGTTGGCTACACAGTGTCCAGTGTACAAGAAACTCACGTCCAGAACCTGTATCTGCACCTCCAAGTCTTCTGTACCGATTCGGTACTTAGCTCGTACGGCGGTGTCGGCACATATGTTTCGACTGCACAAAATAGGTTTCCGTAGCCACTGCTGCCGGAGAAGCTGGTGACATAGCAAAAACCCTGATTATTTTATCGCTACGACAATAAAAACGCCGGTCCCACTGTGACTTCAGCGGTTGGCGTTGCATGTCGGATGCGGTTCGTCTGCAGAATTTAGCCCACGATATCAAGACAGGTTCGCCGGTCGAAAAATCAACGTAAAGTGGCGAAATGTCATAGTGCATTATTGATGAGGTTCTTGTAGGCACCATCGACACTCACCATTATCGGCGTGCATGCCGAACAGTACCTCTCTAGAGTGATCCGCGTCGTTGTGGCTGAGGACAGCGGCTTGCTGACGCGTTCAGTTGTTCCGTGTCTGAATCACTGAGCCGTTCAAACGCTTCGTCGTAAGCGAAATTTCATCTATCAGCAGTCAAGTTGGCGCATTCGAAGAACGACGAAAGATGGTTCCAGACGAACGTCGACGTAGGTCCACAACGAAGTTCTCATTGTGACCCCACAGAAGTTCTCTCCATGGTTAGAGCTTCGGGAGCGTCGTTCGCATGTCGTTCACGTCAGATGCCACAGCCGCCTGAGAGGTCATCGTTTCTGGTGCTCGGCTAAACGCAAAAAACAAGCTGACCGAACAAGCTTTCTAATTGAGATAATGAATGAAATAGTAGCCACCAGAACAAGTGAATGAGACTGGTTCAAATGTTTGTACACTACCGATAGAGGAATTGGGAAGAGTCTAAACCGAATCAGAGGTGCATGCGCGTCTAGGTTGCGTGTCATTGTGGTTAACGGTTATTTTTTGTCACCGGAGCGCAGCGCAAGATGATGAAAGCCGTCGATGAAGTAAGTGTACGATAGTTGTTCGATGATTGCTCAATGTCGTTGTGCGTGGGTCGATAAAGTTTAACGAGTAGACCAAACATGTTTTTATTTAATTATAGGGACACGCGTTTGGCCTAATTGACGTTGTTCTATTCAGCAGCTTTGTTTGAGAGGGTGTGAAATGCTTGTGGCGTTTGTTTTATGACGGCGATTTACCGTTTGTGTTGCCCATTGAAGTGTATTAAGTATCACCGCTTTTAGAGGAAGAAACGAAGTTTTTCCATAACATCCAAATGGTACGAAATAACTATGTTAGATATACAGGTACCTATCACATTATCATAACGGCTGCTCAAGAAAAACCAATGAAACCGAGCTTAAACAGTATTTTAAGATAGGTGACATGCGAATATTAGGTCACTTGTAGCGTACATACTACCTAAAATGTATTAGTCAAACAAGCTTTTTAAGGACTATCTAAAATTGATTTCCTACTTTATCACCAAGTCCAAATTGCCTCAACTAAAACAAAAAATATTAAAACATATATTTTCGTAATTATAATTGTCAAATAGTCTAAATGCGTCTGACAACTCTTAATAACAATCACCAAACAAGCGCCGAATCGTATACCGCGGGAGATCGTTAAACACTGTTTTCCAGACAGGACGTTCCAAACTTAAGCTTTCAGTGATATTGAGAGTACATGTGCTTTACTACAAGAACAACTTCATGTGAATTTCAGGTAAATCCAATGTCAACCGAAGAAGGCGTGGCTGAGGGTGCAGGCCTGACCCAGCGGCCGACAACTTTGCAATGGGGAGGCCCAAACGGAGTTTGCACCAATATGGGCTCTCCAGGACCTCTTGGAAGCCTTACTCCGTCGCCTGCGACTCGAAGCAAAATCGAACAGATAAAACAGTGGAGTCTATCTACATACAAATGCACCCGGCAAATTCTCGCCGAGAAGATGGGGAAGGTAAGGGAGTGACGAAAGTAAATAGCTTCCTGCCAATGTATTGTACACACGCGTTAGCCTCGGTACGCAGAAGAGATTGACATCTATTCAGGTCCACTGATAAATCTACCTGCCAAATTATCTCAGGGAATAATTAATTATTAGGAAAATTGAGCTTGAAAATTGTTGAATGATTCTCGCGAGAGAACTTGTCCTATTGGCTCGTAGAATTGCCTTTGTCGTGGCGAAAATTTGATATCAATTTTTAATAAGGCCATCTTGAGACAGCTGATGCAAAAGGAATCTTCCTAAACGTGTCCCCAACGCAATCCTCAATAAATGTGAGATAATATATTAACATCTATATCGTTGTGGTGCCATACGTTCAGGGGACGCGAACGGTTGACGGCGAGCTAGAGGCAAATATTGAATTGCTTCGTGAAACGCACCAGAAGTACCTGAACATCCTCCGGCTGGCGAAACTTCTGACAACGCACTTTTACAACACGGTGGCAACACAGGCGGCTCTGGGGGAGTGCTTTTCAGATCTCGCTCAGAAGAGTCCCGAGTTGCAACAGGAATTCCTGTACAATGCGGAAACGCAGAAAAACCTCTCGAAAAACGGGGAGACGCTACTAGGTACGCGCTCGAGTAGATGCGTCGTTGGTTGGTACTAATAAATCATCTGTCCGCTAGAAATAATTACTCCTAGGAGCCGTTTGTTTGATATTTATGCGATTGAAGATAACTGTATTTCTTCGTATGCTCGGACGTGCTTTAGGTGCGCTGAACTTTTTTGTGTCATCGTTATCCACATTATGCAACAAGACCATCGAAGATACGCTCATCACGATTCGGCACTACGAAAATGCACGTTTAGAGTTCGACGCATACCGCTGTGATCTTGAGGAGCTGTCTGGCAGAACCGGGGCGGCTGCACAGGCCACCAAGGTGCGAGTCACTGTATATTACGGCAAATGCACCTTTCTAGTTTTATTGACATCGATAATCGGAACTACAATTTTAGATACATTTTCAACTATTAGTGTCAGTAGTCACGATTACTTTTCACATACTCATAGTTCCTCAATACTTTTATATTTTCTTGACGATCTGATTCAAGTGCGTTATGAGAAATGTCATTCCTGTCTGGTAAGCATTTAGTCGAAGGTTGCAGTCGGAGTTTCTGTATTTAGGTGTCGGTTCATGGTCAATTCCGTTTGTTCGGGTAGATTGTTAAAGGAAATCAGGTGCGCTTTTTCAATTTTATTTTACTAATTGATGCTTTTACGTTTTGGTAAATTTCTAATTCGAATAAATTTTCTAGAGCGATAATTACGTCCGCTAATACACAACGGTCAATAGCTGCATAGCATTTTATAGCTGCTGTGCTGAGTAGGCCCAAAATTATCCGATCACATGAAGTAACTAAAGATTCATTTTAATGCTACCTCTTGCATCGATCATTGCCAATAAATTTTAGCTGGTGCTCGTCAACTGTGTGAAGCACTATTTCTCTAACTTTTGTTTTTTAATGGGTACTACGCATTATTTAGGTGGCTGAAGCCCGGGCAAATTTTGAAGCTCAAAAGGAGAAATATGAGCGGCTTCGTGGAGACGTCCAGATCAAGATGAAATTCCTTCACGAGAACAAAGTAGGAGCCTCGGCATAGAAACAATAATAATAAGAGATTAGAAATAATATGGGCATTCGTATTCCTCCTTTACTTATATGAAAAATTATATAGAGTTAACTAAGGACATCGGTAATATTGCAAAGAACCATGGAAGCACTTGTAATTTATTTTATTAACTATTAATTGTTATTAAGTGCATGTAGCGTTTGATATCAGTTCTTAGTCGCATCTTCGTTTTCCTTAGCAAGTTTTTCCGCTGTCGAAAGTAGAGCATATTATTTGTCTTTCCAGCTGAGATTTCCAAGCTATGATGGGTCCTAGCTGCTGCCAGGGTGAATCGGTTTCACTCGAATGTTAGCCTAACAGAATTTTCCCTCCCGATTTGCTTTCCGGACCACTGTCGTTATTTCAGGTGAAGGTGATGCACAAGCAATTGTTGTTGCTTCACAACGCAGTTTCGGCATATTTCAGTGGCAACCAGTCATCGCTCGAGGCTACCCTCAAACAATTTAATATCAAGGTTAAATCGCCTAATTCCTCGTCACCTAGCTGGCTTGAACAATAATGCCGCGGATACGTAGCCGTGACTACGGCCATCATGATTACCACTATCAACGCCAAGTTCGCTTTCGCCGATGGCGTTACTACTTTCAGTTTGCTGCCTGCTTTTTTACGTAGATCTCGGCAGTGTGCATCTAGTAAATCGAGGTTAGAAGATAATCGATACATGCGCGTAGTACGACGGCTCCGTTTGCTGTTCTCTCTGGGCGCGAAACGGCGGTGGAGCTAAATGAAGAATTCAACTCGTTCGGCATATTACGACGCGCCAAGAATCGGACCTCAAACAAAACAGCGGCAAATGATTTTGGACGGTTTCTGTCAAGGTAAATGCATCTTGGCGAACCAGCAGAGTTTCAGGCGGCCGACTTCGAGCCAAGAGTACCGCAGGGAATGCGTAGGTGCATTCTTGCCTATAAGTCGCTTCCTGTGTTTGTCCGTACTGTTCAGTATCGCAGAAGAAGTGCTTGGATTGCAGCCCTTAAGGGGGCTATGCAGTTTTGACAGGATGACTCCTGATGAGTTGTTTTCAATTAAGGCGATTGAATCCTTGTGGCATGATATAAACTGCCGTAGTGGTTGCCTCGCTGCGAAAGTCGGTCTAGACTAAACGTTGCCGGAACCGGTGGTTGTAGAACGATGTCCAAATGCGATACACTTGCACACATCTTGCTGGTGATGAAACGCTAACTCGACTTTTTGTTGTTTTCTCAATTCGATGAGTTCGGCGAGTGCGTTTTCTGCTGATCTCGTCGACGAAGGTGAATACGCGATCTAATTAGCCGGCAAGTCATACGGGACTTCTCTCCGACGTTTGACCAATCGGTGCATCAGCACATATTGCTATCTAGTGGTTGCGAGTAAAACGAAACTTCTGAACTTTGGAACGAGAACGCCACAAGCGATGAGTATATAATGTGAAAAATAAGAAAGTCACAAAAATAATTCTGGTTAAGGGCAATGAGACCGCGAATCATGCCCGTACTTCGTTAGGAATGCGCTTGACATATGTTGCCGTGAAAAATGTGAAGACGACACATCCTGTCGATGTGGTCTTTTTCAGATCTTGGCTTATGATATAATAATGAACATCTATTTGATGAACCCTCTGATGAACAGGTGAAGTCAAAAAATTAAGAAAAGAATGAAGTTTCATTGTCGATTTCAGAAAAGTAACGATTGTCGCTCCTGTACTTATATAATTAAAGAAGAACACACACACACAGACACCGTTTAACGAGTGGTGCTTGTGCTGTTCAGCATTAGCTATTTTCGTCTTAGCTCTTGCCGCATCTTCGTATATATATATATATATATATATATATATATATAT
>MNPL01010555.1:0-12497 GCA_002081605.1 Tropilaelaps mercedesae
TATATATATATATATATATATATATATATATATATATTTGCATAACTGTATTTTTGTAAAAAATAAACTCATTTTAACCTCTACTGAAAATTTCTTCTTTATTGTCGTTTTGATTAGACCAGCTGCACATCATCAGCGAAATATTGACTCTTCATCTATTATGAAAAATTTTAGCTGAGAAATTTTTAATCTTGCGAAATTTTATTATTCAGCCTGAGAGATTCACTGAGAAATTCATTTTTTCATAAACATTCACGTACCGTGCAAAATCCTTACGCGGCGGAGGCGTACATGTGTACCTCTATGAACCTATTGGCGATCATCGCCGCCTTGATTTAGCGTTAACGAAAATGCAATAAACGCTTCGTGGCCGATGGCCTCTAACAGTGTCGTTTTCGTCAGTGATATACTTCTACAAGCGGTGGAAGTTCTAATCTCTACTTTGAAAAATGCCATATTCCAGGCGCTTATCCGACGTCGATCCACATTTTCGACATAGTACTACGCTAGACGTTGTCTAGGATCAACAGCTACCTTCGCTTAGGGAATCTCTTACACTGGACTTCTGCTGGTCGAAGCGGCATTACCGCCTGGGTTTCGCAATGTCCTGTTTCTAGCAGATCTAGTCGACGCAATGGAGATCCCAATGGGTGCGAGATGGCTAAAAGGTGAATGAACGTCTACGCCATTGGAGTAAATGATGATAGGGCGATATTTATCGTAAATATGGTGAAGCTTTATTTATTTCTACATGGCTTGGTTTGATTTTTACACTGTCATTTTACATTTATGTCGCATCGTCGAAAAAGGGGCGACCATTCGAACAACAGAAGAAAAACGCACACAGCCGCAAGCTCCTGCCGCTGTGCGTCAATAGCCTTGGGTGAGTTAATTTTCGCTGCTCGACGCGAAAACCTGGCCTGCTTCTACGACGCGGAGGACTTTCTCTGCGCGGCAGACGCCGAACTTCTGTAGGGTTGAAGCCCCGTTGGGCGAATTTTCTGCGCTGGACACTTCAGCTCTCCGCCCCGTTGCGGTGGTTTTCTATGTGCGACCTTTGAGGTACTGGTTCGATAGGGAAATTTCAATATTGACTCAGAACTAGATTGAACCTCGCCGTTTTCGCCGCATTTTCCGTAGATAGTAACAGAGTGCCCGTGGGACGGTGCTCCGTACTGTGGAGAGATTTGGCTCTAAGACCTACGTAGGGTTAGAAGAGTCCCGGTGTATCGATGCTGGATGTAACAGCCTCCGTCTCGTTTGTGAAATGTAAATAAATTTCAACAACAAAAACTTCGAATACAATTATGTGTTCATCTTCTCGTCAACAGAAAAAAAATAAGATTAAGCAAGTACCGATATTAGTTACGGCTTGCTAGAAGCAGCCCGTTCATACACTAACCGAATGAGCGTGTCGATGTCCAATGAGGCAACAACGTAGCTAATTAAGGAACAAATACTCCTATTCGTCAATGTCCTTCATATTATAAAAATTGGCTTCCCCGCGTAGTTTCCCCGTTCATTAGAGCCACAATTGACCAAGCTACGTCCAATCATGCAGTCACACGCTTGGCGGGATACATTTTCCATTCTTCGTGGGATGAGGTAACTTCGGCGTTTGCTAGATCTCTTTCGAATGACAGAAAAAGCGCAGACAAAAAACCGCTTGTTCGTCATTTGGCTTGCCGTTAGAGCACACAGATGGCAGCAAAATTTACATGAAATTATTCTTGCCGTAGCAGAGCAGCTCAGCGCCAAATAAACCAGCAGCGTTCGCCGTATTTTTTTTGGAGGGGACGACGCTGTTGATTTTTGTGGCAGGAAAATCCTGTCACTCGATGTGTGCGTGAAATCCTGCGAACGGAGCGGCTCTGTGTCCTGTTGGAGGTAAACTGTAAACTCTCTGTGTATAAATAGCACGCCATATTTGTTTCATACGCTACCAGACTACGTGGTACGGCTCTACGCTGACAGCCTTTCCGACACAGATGTTTGGCGACCTTAACAAGGTTACGGTTCGCTTCTTATCGATGATATCGGCTCCAGAGTGCACGACGAAAATCAGATGGAAAAGCAAACCATTTTCTGTCTTTAGTCAAGGCCTCTGGCTGAATTCGATATGATTAGGACAAGAAGATCGCGCCTTAAATGTTCTTCTCGTTGAAACAGGGCCGCTAGAATAAACTATCCATGGCCGCCCGCAGTGCTGCGTAGTAATCTATGCATATGGTCTCTTATCCTCGTCTCCACTACATCGCTTCTTGCATCCGCAGTACCGTTTGAGAACCAACAACGTGCGTGGTCAATGCACGCAGGCATCGCCCCCGCTACTCCCATCGTTCCTCTCCAGTTGCCGGTTTCCAAGGGCCATCTGGACGCATGTCAAGGTTTTCATCGAAGCAGCTCAGGTTTCGTTCTCCGGATGGATAACGGTTGCCGAAACACAGTTTCGTCATGGCTTCATTGCAAAATTAGCGCCGAATATCAGCTACACTGTGGAAGCTATTTGCCGGACCAGCAGTCCGATCTTCACGTTAACTCTTCTCCAGTGGCGAACTCAGACGCGACACATGGCCACCTATCGAGCTGCTCAGTTTAGTTCTTTCATTTCCTGTCTCTCTATGCACTACTCATCGCCAGATTACGAAATACAGATCTTCGAGAAGACCCTGACGAGCGGTGTGCCGAAGACTGGTCTTTATTCGAGGAGCTGGAGTTCGACGAAGGTCACCGCAACCGTTCAGTACTATTACTACGGCGATCGTCTTCCCCAGCACTTGTCCAGACATACGTAATCATCGCTTCGTACAGCTTTATATAGCTCATAATTGTCTATACGAGGTTATAATCAACGTTAGTAAATTATTGTGTTTGGAGATTATCTGTCGCTCTCATAACGTGAGGCATTTTAGCCACCACCCACGGCTCTTCACATATGTAAAATGTATATATACAATTACCTCAAGAGATCTTATAATCGACACAAGCTTTGCTTGATCGTTTGCTATGACGTTGTATGTCAAATCTGTTCCTCTATTCTGTAAACGAGAGGCTCACGTTCGGCCCAATACCATCTCGGTATTGTGACATCATCTGATCGTAAAATATTATTGTTACTTCATTGTCCTGATATTTTACTTCACGGTTTGATTAAACCTCTTAATTGTACGTGTTTGTTTGTTTGTGTCGTGTTTGTTGCGTGCGTGCGTGCGTGCGTGTGTGAAGGGATATGACGGCGTCTCAGGGTTTCATGCCACCGAGCTGATGAAAAGCCACGCGTAGCCGAACAGTGTTCCGAAAATCCACACATGAGCTGAGATCGTTAGTCCGGACGGAGTGCAGGCAAAGAATGCGGTGAGTAGAATCATTAACACGAGGGCTATTGATTGACGGAGCCAATTAAGATTTCGCTGAAACACCGGTCCGGGAAATGGGCCACCGTCGGCTCTCTCGCCATCATCGTTGTCGTAGTATCGCGACATAAGACTACGGAGAAAATACACCAGACGCATACATCCAGTTAGCGGAAGAAATAGCAGACACAGGAACACACGCAAACGGACGCACAGACACACAAGCAAAAAGTGAAAGCATTGCTAACATACACAACTATAGATTAGCTTGGAAAAAAACCTGTGCATTTTGTCTCGAGAAGAAACACTCGTTAAGAGAAAGGACACGGCATTGGCGAGTATCACTCAAAGCGATAAAACATTATATGGTCTAAAGCGTATTTGAGCGGCGTCTTAAAAGTCTTTTTTCTAATGCGAAAAAAATGGTACTTCAGCTACCAGTTTAACCAAAAGTCGTTTCTCTGTGACCAACATGACAATTACAGGTTATTTCAGACCAGGGTGGTAATCGGATCGTGCATCGCTTTAATAATACGGGTTTATTCTTGGGGTGAAAGAACGAGCAACGGTTAGCCATGAGGAAGGGGCGAAATTGCGATTTTCGCTTACGTCGAGACATTGGCAAAATACTGAACGTTCATCGGCGAACGATAAACAAGGGATAGAATCGCGGATGCAGATTTAGTGGGTAGAAACTCCATAAATAAACGCCATGTGAGAAATGGAACTGTGAGCAATACTAAACTCCTCTTTCTTGTTGAACTGTACGAAGATAAAGTTCTTGATTTTCTCCTCGTCCTCAGGTACGTCCTCAATGGGTATCCGTTCAAGATATACGTGAACTGACCGACACTGGCCCGTGAACAAATCTGCATTGATTTTTGAGAACCATTGGTCATGTTAGTTCAACTGTTATCGTTAGAGAACATTGTGTATGCGACTTATTTATTGAACTTCGAAAGCTATATTTAATATTTCATATAGTCGACACGTGCGTAATGTGTTCATCATAATTATTATTATTGCATAAAGTGTTTGTATAAATTGTTATAATGCATTTCACTTCTGATGGCAAAGGGATGTTCTGACAGCAATAGCAGCCATTCGAAAAATATGCGAAAGTTACGAAAAAGCGTACACAGGCACGAACGTTCATTACGATAAGTTGCCTTCCATTGCACGGTACTTTTTGAGTAACCACTGGAGTTCTCGTAATAGACTAACCCGTTTGCTGCCAGTGGGTGCGCGATTACGCACTATTGTAGAGCGCTTCACTGAAGACATCTGATGCACTTAGTACCACTACCGACAACCTCAAAGAGTGGAACGAGGTAAACGCTTTATTTTAGGTAGAGCTACCAAGCAGAAGTAGATGGTACAATGGCTATACGTACCGATCAGGGAGGGTGCCGGCAATCTCTTGTTGCCCCGCTTGGTGCCCTCGTAAATCACGGTAGCGTCGTAGATCGCGTCGATGTTCTGTCGCATATAAGCGATAGTCGTTTTCACGCCCCGCGTACGCGGGTAGCGAACGTGGTTAAGCTGGCCGGGACGCGGTAAGGCAGTGGGGGTGAATTATTGGGCGAAAATTCACGTTAGTTTTACATGAATAGACGGCGGTGGTTCGGTCAGCTTTCGTGCTGGAAATGGGAAGAATCTCTAAAGGGTTTGCGAAAGGTGAAGTCAGCAAACATGTCCTCTAACAAAACGTCATTAACAGCTCTAACTCGCTGGATTGTCAAGTGCGCACTGATGAGGTTTGAAAGAACCAATACTTAACAGTGAATCAAGCCTTACCTTTCGGAGGCCATTCTTCTCCGCAAACGCATGGCTGGCGCCCAGTTTGTCCAGTCCTTGATACCGAGTGCCCTCAGGGAAAATGGCCACGACCGACTGAAATTCGTTCAGAAAGCAAACCGCTTACACATGACTCGTTCGGAATTCGCCACATACGAATAACGATCAGAAAATCTTTGAAGCACCCTGAACTGCTCTGAACGCCTATGAAAATGCGTTTTACACGAACCCAAGCCTCCACTGAGTATGTCTCTCGAACGATTGGTTGTCTCTCGGAATTCTACCATTAACGCGTTCAGTGTACAAACGCATGAAAACGCCTCAAGCTAACACATGGCGAACTCGCAACATCCCAAACTATTTACGTATGACGAACGAACGAGTTACAACATCTAGGTCTGGACTAGGGTTTCCTGCAAGCTAACCGGAATGCGTTTATCTTGCAGATAGACGAGATGGCGGCGCATCTTATCGAAGTTACACTGCTCGCGATTCACGTAGATGCACCCGTGGTGGTGGAAGTAGAAACCGTATATGGGGAACGCCTGGAGGACGTCTTTCATGAAGTAACGCAGTTGACCTAACCGGCCGAGTCGCTCACTGATGCAATCGCCAACAATCCAGTCGGCTGCAAGGTAGAACAACAACACACGCTTTTCAGCACCGATTCTCTGCCATCCATCCGAGGAGCGTCTTGGAGTCCGCCTGTCCCTATGGTTCGGGAATGCGTTGTGAAAAATACCGCTTTTGCCTGCTCCCCCTAGCCCGCTATTGGTTAATTGGTCGTAAGCGTTGCTGCGTAAATCTCACGCAGTGAAGCTAGCCTGAACGCTGGAGACGCCTGTAATAGCGTTACTTTGTGTGAAAAAGTGTTTGAAATCTGTTGACTATACAGCAGCAGCTGAAGGCAAACTCGCATCCGAAACGACGGATAGGCAACTAAAGCAGTCTCGGCTAAAGATAGCCACGCGTTAAGCGAAGATCCCGCCTAGTCATCCTTGAATCATAAAGGGCCCTATAAATATCCGAATATTCTTAGCATTGTCGTCGACCAGCGTATTCAACCTAGCTCGGAGCCGTTCTTCGAGTCTCCTCTATCTACGTCCTGCGGCCTCGGTGTTGAGAGACAGCTAAATGCAAGATAAACGTCGATGTCCATACTCGGCAACTCACTGGCTGATTGATGATTGCTCATCAGCAGAAAACGCTCCCGCTTATCGATGAGACGTTCGAAGTCGCCGTAGAGGAATACCTGGAAGCGCGCGAAGGTTTCGGCTAGAACCAAGGCGAAGCGCTGGTAGAATTCAAACACGAGATCGTCAACTGTAAAGTGGCCAACGGCAGAAGTGGTGGAGATAACTTTGTAGGTGAGATAACTTTGACTAAATGATGAAATAACTTGCTCGCCGTGTTCGCTAGTCAATTTTTCGCCTCGGCGTGTTCGCTCATCGTCTAAACGATGCCGGGACGCTGTGTACGGATACGGCCTTTGTAGTCACGAATTCGGGTGTGCTTATTAATTCATCAAGGTTCATTTACATCTACCGCTTACATACATGCTATTTCAGCGCCGAGTAGGCCAGACGCAGTGGCCCCAATCGAAACAAAATTGATCGAAACACTTTACCGTCGCAATTACACTACTCAGCGTCTGCTTGTCGCGGACATGCGGCGTTGACTGTGGGCTTACCTTTATGGTATATATGGGCGGGAAGCCCAAGAGATATGACCCGCCAGGTGAACCAAAAGGCGAACAAGGGCGCCACCGTACCCAGGAGGGCAAGCAGATTCAGGAAGACTCGTCCCCATTTGATTCTAGAAGCGATATCCAAACAAGGTAGATGAAAAGACAGAATTAGCGCTTTTCGTTCAGAAGTCCGCGCGGAGTGATTGAACTTCGGCGAGCGGACGTCGAGGGCGGCCGAACACCGAAAATCCCCGTCATAACCGTACGCCCCCGGGGAGGTAGTTTCGCCGACGTAAGGCTGTCAAAAACAGGCGCCAGACTGAGTTCACCGCCTGACCCAGATATGTCATAAATTTATGTTGGTAACTGACCGCCCAAACTAGTCTTACCTATTAATCTCTTCGTGATATTTGAAGTACTTACACAGTGTTGTTGATCATGATCGACGCGTGCTTCTGGGGCCGTATCCACGAGCGCCCTGCTTTCACACTGGCCGGTAATATGAGTATAAACCTGTGGTGGGATAATATTTTACCCTTTCGGCTACAACGTTCTCCTGCTAAATCAGCGGGACAAGCTGAACAGAGAGATCTTCTTGGTCCTGTCTGCCCTTCTGCAACGGGCCTCGATCCAGAGAAACAGCCCTTGAATAACCCTTGATCGTCCGGTCTTCCTAGCACATCATTCCCAGCTTTGATTCCAGTTTTCTTACAGTTTCCCCTATGGCGGCATTCAGTTCCGTCCGACGTCTTCGAGCTATCCTTGGCCTCTGGCTACTCAATCTGATTTTTCGCCAGAGTACGTTTTACCGTGCCGGAGGGGCGTCCGTATGGCCAACGGCTCGTGACAATGGTGCAGCAATGCCCTGAACTGAAAATAGAAGTGCTGGCAGAGTTTGACCACTCGTTCCGCACTTGCCGATTGCTGGGTGAGCGTTCTACGCGTCCGTCCTCGGGTGACAAAGTCTGGAACTCGCCTTCGTGGGTACTCCTTTTCGGTGAAAGACACCGATGAGTCTTCCTTTTACGAGGATCGCAACGATGGCTGCGATGAGGTTTAAACGAATCGAGATAAAGAGAGCATCGGCAGCTGAGTATACCCTACAGGATACTCGGGATACGGGTGACAGGAGACGTGTGGATACGTGCATGGAGCTCGCCGTTAAGGTAGGACAGTGATGATTTCTATGCAACTGAAATAGGTCATGTAGATGTTAAAAGGAAAGATCTGCTCGACTGGTAGATGAGTTCGAATCATATCCTGAAAGTGTACTCTTTAACTACAAATTCTCTCATTTATGTTTTTTGACGTAGAATATATGTCTACTATTGTCTAAATTGATGGAGCGCGGAGGCATCGGGGAACCTTTAGCGACGTGTTGGTGACATGTCGTAATGATAGCTGCTACTAATAGACCTTAAACTCAGACTGACATCCACACACACACACACAACTACATACAAGAGAGACACGGGTGTCGCCACGCGATCGCGCGTATATCCATCTCTCCAGAAGCAATCTAATATTCGAATCACCGCACAAACTATTCGACCGTAGCGACAGCAAGCATCTCAATTATAATCGATTTGTTCATAGTCCAAAAACAGATGAACAACCATCACACGCAATCAGATGAGCGTCTGTCCGTTTATCTGCTATTCCTCATATTGTACACTAATAAACGAAACCAGTCTCGGCTCCACCACGTGCGTCGCTTTAGCAGACATTAATTGTAACATAGATATTTGTACCATAGATATACCTGCCAGCCGTACCGTCCCCAGTTTGGCCGCGGTCGTTGAGCAATAATAAATAACACACTATAATTACATAATTATTTGCGTTTTCATACAGAGCTGTCGTTCAACGATGTCTCATCGCATTGATTGTTTTAAACCGGGGTCGTGATGGACAGGTTCGGATATTTTACCAACTCAATAACGCCAACCTCAGATGCCGTCGGATACATCGCCACACCAGCGTCCAACACCGCCCGCCTCATCTCATTTCCGGTCGAGTGCTTTCTAAAGCCAATACATCGCCTTTAACTGGCAACCGTTGAAGCCTACCACACACGTTAACGAACGTCTAGCGGAAAACACGCCCCACCAGCGTATGTACAACACTCACATACGAAACGATAACATGCAACGACTTTCCTTGGAGTTGACCTTCAGCCAACATTTAACGTCAACGATAGAGCTCTTGCATTACCTTGTAAGACGGATCACCCCCATATAAATGGGAATGTACATCGGCGGGAATCGAACTTGCACACCTGAGCTTTTCTTCCGGTCGCAAGGCGCACGCGAATGTACCATCAAACTCGACAGAGATATAAGACTAACAAAAATGACACGCCTTTGGCCACTGACACTTTTTTTCGTTGCTGTCAGTGCGTTCCAGTATGGCGGCATACGCTGAAATCGTAGCCCGTCAACACCGAATCCAGGCGGTTTTGCCGAACTTACAGCTTACGAAATTTCCGTCCGTAAATTCGGCATAGACTGCTACATGTTTTTTTGCAGAAGCTTTGGATTTTTGAGATACTCGAAGCTTTCTGTTTTTGTTGAGTTTATCTGTTATCAACAATAAGGGTATCAAACTACGTTAGGTTTCGCTGACAATCGATCGAATTCCTACGACCGTGGAAGGGCCTTTAAACTCGAACGTATCATGCGCTTGTCACTTAGGCGTCTCCAAGTGGCTTTAATAAAAATCTCGCAAACGAAAGGCGATTGGACAGATTTCGCCCACCCATCAATCCAATATAGTTTGCGGATGACATCTTCTTAGGACAAACGCAATTTTCAAGTCTCTCAAAATTCAAGAAGTGGTAAGAGAGCTTGCGTTGCCGACCACCTGATCAGACCACTCCTGACCGCTAAGATAACCCTTCCACAGGATAGAATTTTCTACATGATATCGTGTGATCGATCTCGCGGCCTCATGAAACCTCATGAAACACCTCATGAAGCTTCGCCCAGTCATTAAAGCTCTGTATCCGCGCGACTTGATCACCAATAACGGCTAACGCTTAACTATGACGAGATTAACATCTTCAGCTCTCTTGCAGGTCATTTGTTTACCTCGGAACACCTTTATTTTATGCTAACGTTCAATTAATCGATGTAACTAATACAAGTTCACGCCAGCATTTATTTCTGCGACACCTGCAGGCTTGGTCAGACAGTCTGGTCGCGATCGCGTTGTGTGTCCTACCTCTAAATGTGCCTGAGTGTGCAGTCTCAGTCGATTATTTTGCTACTATGCGTAGCCAAATGTCACGTCGGTACCAGACATATGTGTTGGTGAAGAACAAAGCAATTTGTCATCTGGCCCTCACTATAGCCACGGCAACACGAGGAACCGACAGTCCATTCGAACGAGTAGGGTACCTGATATAGCTTCTACTGGGCTAAATCACTTCCTGAGATTGCATAAAGATGCCCATATATCTCTGCTGTCGGAGTTTCCTATCCTAGCCGGATCGATTGGTAAACGTCTCACGTACAAAGGAGACCACAGATAAAGTCGAAATGCAGCAAAAAGTATGAAAACAGTCAACTTCTCCCCCCTTACAGGACACGTTCCATTGAGGATGTCATGGAGATACAACACGAACAAAAAAAGCAACGAGAAGCAACAAAAAAAAAACAAGAGAGAACGACGTCTCAATATCTCCCAACTTCGTCGATTGCTGTTCGTTAAGAAGAACTGTCACGACAAATGATTCGTTTGTTTCGTTTCACTCGTCCGCCTGCGCTCTAATCGCCGGGCTAAGTTTATTCGGAGGAGAAATAGGTTACAGACAGCGAGAGGAAACAATACAGCAGCTTACAGATGGAGTCGTCCACAGAACCACAAAAAAGAACCAATTGATTCATTCTCTTTCTGGCTGTCTGTCATCCTTTTCTACTTTATCACACCGGCCCTGCATTTCTGCGAATGTTCGATTGTCTGCCGTCTCTGTTCACGATCTGGCGATCTTCACAAAGCCGGGGGTGATGTTTGTGTTCGGTTTCGACTCTTCGACAGAGGGATCGTTGCCCCCGCAGGCCTTCAGCTAGAAAGGCTCTGCGCCAAAACAGACGATTCGATCGCGTGACCCCTGCGCGAGATGTACGCGAACTCCACGTCAAACGGTCCACCGGGGCCATGCATCTGGAGGGGAGGACAGACCTGGACAGTGTTAAATTGGTGAGGGGTGTTAGCATCAATACTGGAAAAGTGTTCGAGTACTCACAGCAGTCACGAGGCGGCCATGTTGTCTGCTCTATGTTGACAGTCCTGGCTTGCGGGTGGGTCGGAAGCGCAAACGGAAAGTTGTCACCTCAGCCGCGAATCCTGATGACTGGTGCGATTTCCCATGATCGGCCACAGCGATGAAGGCGCAGAGCTCCCACGCTCGAGTCAAGGCACTCGGAAGTCGACGTTGCTTGTCGCGCCCGGCGTTAGTCGGAGCGTCCAGCGAGTGCTCAGGAGGTTGGGGTCGAGAGCGCCACCTGGCGGGTCGCTATTGTACTCGGCTCGCGGATGCGCCACGTTGCTCCTGTCTAGGTCCGATGGACTGCTGAGCTACAGTTGAAGCGCGTTCATGTGCTAGCACTCGAGAGCTGAGTATTCGACGGTCGTTTTTCATGACAAAAAATGACGAACTACATTGGACATGTGGCAGGTGACACAAGACAGGGCATACGATGCACTGGATAGCTCTGTCAGGTATGGGCAAGGCTACCAAAACGGATGTCATCCTGGGAACACGTCGATGACTCCCGGCCGTCAGAAGTTTTCATATGATTCTCTTTTCGACATCAGCAATCAGGTTCTATGGCACAGCAAATGCCACGTCGGGAGCGACGAACAATATGCGGCGTGTCACACTAAGAAGTAGACAGCACCGAGCACGAAATCGACTTATAAATGTATCTTTTGTACGTCTATTTATGCAGCCGTCCCCGCCGATCGTCTCAGGGTGACCAGATTTTCGCTAAGGTGCGCAATTCTCGATGAAAAATCTTCACGGACCTGTTCAGCAAAGCAGAGATGTTCTCTAGGGCCCCGCAAAATGGCTGTGTAGAATCATTGTCAGATGTCATTTGGCTGCTTGTTGGCCGCTCGTTGACGTGAAATGCCGTCCCGACAAGCAAATGACCATCGGCCATTTGTTCATCGGAATGACGCTTATAAGACATAGACGGAACACTTTAGCGAACAATATGTAGCCTTCATCTGAAGGATAACTGCAACCTGGGGCAGGCCGTAGACAAGCCTCCGTGCGATGATGGTTTAGCCATTCAGCGGTGGCAGAAGACTCAACTGCCTGAATAGACCAGTCAGATAAACACAGTATCGGGTCGAAGCGATTCCGCGGCGAAGGAACGAAATTCTCCTGACAGTGTTGGGTGACTTCGTGAGCAGACCTCGTTGTTCTTCGCCAGCATAGTCAGGAAGAACTGGCAATATCACGTCCCCCCCTTGCGTATCTAATACATCATCACTAAACGGTGTTTGCATATTAAAAATGTGCTAAGACGAGTAGCAATTAGGTACGAACACGAGGTCCCCTGAGAAAGGCCATGGTGTTTTAGTACCTGTCTCTCCAATCTGTGTTCACAAATCGGAGAGGCGGGTATTATTCGGTAATTAAATGTTTTTTT
>MNPL01010564.1:0-10436 GCA_002081605.1 Tropilaelaps mercedesae
CGCACGTAGGGTTTCATAATCTGCTGCCAATTCTTTTCGCTTGCAATATCAGAATTCAAATGTTGTTGATTAACTCTAGCTACCGGATATATACTCAGAATAGTTGATTATTAAAGCATTAGTTATACATTCAAAAAAAGTCATATAGTACGCGTGGAATTCTGTGGAATTCTGAGTGACGAAAAATAAGCCAAATGCTTGGATACTGGACTCAAAGCGGGTAAGGCACGATGAAGTGTAATATTTTCCGGCGCCGTAATACGCCCCATATATACAGGCTCAATTATAGATAATGAAAAATTAAGTAGCCTAGAGGAATAAAGAGGGAGAAAAATGGTTATAATTATTTTAGGGTTGAACGACAAATAACGTTTCCAATGACATAGACCGACAGAATGTGACTAGCCTACATTATATTACACATCTGAAAAGGGTACCATTGCTAATGAGAACGATTGTGAAACAGCTAGGTGGAAGTTTTAAAATGGTTGTTGATTAAACTTGTATTTCTCGGCTCTGGCAATTCATTAATAATAAACGAAATAGCTCTGTTGATCGTGAAGGGTTTTTGGTAGTAGCCAGGCGTTTTCGTTTTAAAATTTACTGGCTTGTCATTAATTTTCTACGCAGATTTTTCTTATCGAGCGGGGCAGGACCGTTTCTAATCATAGACAATAACCTGGCCGAAACTGGGAATCCTTCCAGTTGTATTTGAAGATACTTCCCTTGTTAGCTAATGTAAACACAGGTAGAACTTCAAAGAATTTGAGTTATCGTTTTGCATTGATGCCTTGGTTGAAGTGTTGAGTGAACGGGATCGACTGGCAAAGAGCCCAGTAAGGATTTGGTACGGAAGTAACTGATCGAAATACCATCCCATATTTAATGCAATTCCAAAAGCTTTTAAATGAGGTCGACCGTGAGACAACGCATGCAACCCGTTGTGTCAACAGAAATACGTTTTTCGAACTATTTCAAAGCACTAGCATATGATACTAAAGTGCGGTTTACGGTACGTAAATATTACTTAGCGACTTAAGCTGGCAGTCACTACGCCACTGCTGGGCAGAAAAAGCGATGTGGAAAATGAGACGGAGGCCGAAATTATCTGCTAACTTATCGTCCCCGCTAACTCTAGTGGACGTGCACGGAATAACTAGTTCCCAGGAACATGTAATTTCTAGGACACTTGATAGCGCTTCATGTTGTTACGGTTATTCGAGAAATGATAAAGATTCCGCTTTCATATTGTATAAGGCTACAGGGGAATAAAATTAATTAAGTAAAATATTTAAAAACTAAAACAGTGTTTATAACGGGACAAATCAACATTACTCAAATGTGCATACCTTACAGCAAGTCATGTATCCCACAGGCATGTATCACACAGGCGCCAATGTGTCTAAAAAAATCATGTGTTTGAAAGATTTGTGCCATGCACATCGTAAGTGCTTTTAAACAGCATATTTTGAATAACCTGTCATCCGTCGCTATTCAAAACACCTCTAGAATATGTTCAAATAATGTCTTTGCAAATTATCGACCTTTTTATTTTGTGCCATTCAAATGCTCAAATTTCCAAAGCATTTTTGTACTCGCAGCCGAAACAGTTCAAATTCTCCCTCACGAATGTTTTAAAAACCAGGCGTAAAATTTCTGTTTCTTGGCTCACGACCAACTTATTGCAAACAACTACAATACCAAATGACACAACTGTAAACGGTATTACAGAAGTTTCTTCCATTTTACCATGCTTGTATGCAAAATATGATCCTCCAATTTTTGAAAACAGCTTTAGTCGTTGGGGACAACTCTTTTAATAATCTCATGATTCCATTTCACTCATTCCACTTCAAGTTATTATGGCCAATATCTCTCTTGCTACCGGTTTTGTACACACATGTGTCCTTACCTATAGCGTTTACTTAACCTCTACGTTTTCCTTTGAACAGAATTTCGCTTCCTGTTTGCACTCGCACTAAGCGGAATTCGCGTAGGCGATTAGGATTATTCCGAGGGTGTAGATCGAGGTCCGTTACTTTCACCACTAAGGGGATAAATGACACTGACGTCTGGTGAAGCAACGGTTATCAGGTCTAACGGGGAAATCCCGTCGGGAAGGTAGTTCGAAACCATTTCGCCAACGGTTCGTTGGGACATGCCAGATAGACGTTCGGGCGTGTCCAAGTCGACGGTGTGTGTTACACCTAAGGAGGTTATGTCAGCAGATTGGTTGCGTTTCGGCGAAGAGGTCGTGAGATTGGATGAGCGACGCGATCTTCTATCCATACCGCGCACCTGGACAGTGCCATATATGAGCAAATACAAATGTATTTCTAGCCACAACCAAATATATTAATAAGAAATATTTTCTATATATTTTCTTCTATATATTTTCTATAGTTGTTAGAAAAAATTGGCACAAACGTTCAAGTGTCTGCTCGTTGTTCAGTAATTAAATTAAATAACGTTTGTTTGGAAAAATGATTTAATGATAAATACGCATATGCATGCGTGCATCCTCTGACTATGTTGTAGACAAACCTGCAAGATTTGTGCGGCAAGTGGTCGCGTATTTTCCTTGTCTCCACCGTCTTCCAGAGTTTCGGCCCGTAGTTCAATCTGTTCCTTCGAATCCATTTGTTGTATTTGGCTCAACTGCTGAAGCACGAATGTCAATCGGCCATCCTGGATGGCTGGTAATAACTGCTGAAGCATGCTGTTCATTGCTATAACGCACCAAAATATAAATATTGCGACTCAGCAATCTCAAAAAAACTTCACCCTCTAATCTATCGAGAAAGAAGGTCAAATAGAAGCTAGCCACAAAGTTTATACGTACTCTTCCTTTGCTCCTGTGTTGGTGGATTCACATTTGCACCTCGAGCTTTAGCGAAGTCTAAATACTTTAGCGTTGCCGTACGTAGGTTGCAGTCGTCGTTGGTCATCACCTGACGGATAAACGACACTGGATCACGAGGATCGGCATAGGCAGCTTTTGGAGGAATCAGATAGGTTTGATTGGCGTCCATCACAGTTTTTATGAGGTTTGTCTGCCTGTGAATAAAATAAAAATACTTGATTTGCTATAGTTACAAATACTGCGAATTGTTTCTGGGAAACTGGGTGAGCCTCTATATTACCCATCATTTTTAGAATTATAAACATGCGAACAAAACGTGAATGGCACAACCTGCGAATATCGTCGAGATTGAACGTTTGATCAATCGGCCTAAGCACCGGTGGGACTTCCAGAGTTGACATCCCCCTGCTATTTGTAGCCTTGTCGTCGTTGAGGGCAGTTAAGCCAGCGTTCAGGGTGGCCTTTTTTCGCTCCTCACGAGACGGCTGAAACTTGAACTCCTGTAATTTATACATTAAAATTATTTCTGTCACTCCATGTTCAACATATGACAAACACGCTGGACATGGCAACTAGTGAGATGGAAAATATTTTTACAAAAAGACAACTCAATAACCTTTGAAGAAGTGGACGTCACCCTAAAGATATAACTGCGTGAGAGACCTAGAAAACAGTTATTAAATAAAGTTACTATCGCAGGAATTAGTCCTTGTTATACAATGTTGTACGAAAAATGACATATAACTGTTGATGGACTTAACTAGCGTTGGATCTACTTGCTACAAGGATTTGTCACGGCCGAATGCTTAAAAACGATATGTTTGTGCGACAATGTGTAATAATGATAATAATAAAAATAATACACACCGTGGGTACTGTGACGGCCTTGGGCTTGATGATCGGTCCAGTTACCTTGGGACGCTTTTTTTTCTCAATTTTCATCGTTGAATGTTTAACTGTTACTGAGACATTTACCTAAAATAAAAATAAAGAGAATATGCTTTTTGCATCATATTTTGTACGTATACGTTTATGAGTTGAAATAATAAGTTGCATTTATGAGATAATGTATAAAATGAAATTGCAGTTATTTTTCTATGCCACCAGCATACCTGTCCGGCGCGGTAAAACTTGATGTCCGGTGCGAAAACTTTCACGGTGGCACGAAACGATTCTTTCGGCTCCATCGCAATCACTTCAAATAGCTGAATATTAAAAAATCACATCTTATATATATATATATATATATGCATATTAATGTATAAAATCAAAATTAGTACTGCTAGATAAAAACAAATTATTAGCAAATAGATTGCCAATATAAATAAAGGTTCTTGTGCTTTTATTTACAATTATTAAATTTTGTAGCAATTAAAACTAAATTCTGCATTACCAATGAAGTATAGGACCGTTACCTGTAAGATGGCGCATAAACTGGTTTTACCTCCAAATAGTTCGAATGTTATTCGTCCTTGCTGAGATGCACGCTGCTATACTGGAAAGCAACTAACCTCAATGGATTGTGGGCCTATGACGATGGTGTCGGGGCGTATAGTTAAAGGTTTCCCTGATGGAATTTCGAAATAGATTCGGCTGGATGTATTGTCGATGTTCTGGATGGATAATAGAGTTGCCTGGCACGCTCCTAATGAACATAAAAAAATGACCATATTCCCAGAAGACAAGAAACATATACGCAAGTTTAATCATATATTTCCGATCAAATTCTCTTTAAAAACACCTTGGCTTCTATGGTCGATTGACGATTGAATAAAAAAGTGACCATAGCTGTCGAAACAAATCTTTCCAAACTCTGAGCCCTTGTGAGTATAAATGTTAAGCGGTTGAGCTGGATAACGTAGTTATCATCAAAGATGGAACGATTGTAGATTCTGAACTGAAATATTGTATCGATATACTTCGTCCTTCCATTCAGGGTTATCTGACAGGATCTGCATTAAACGACAGCTTAAACATACGTAAAAATGTGATATTTTCAGAAAGGGGATTTCAAAAGGTATGCTATAAGGGCCACGGTTAAATAACTGCTACATATTAGACGCTTTTTAACAAATTTTTATTATTACTGTTGAATACAAATCTAATGATTGAGGTTACGTCTAAACTCTCAAAATATGGCATATAGACTGTGTATTCTAGAATCTTTTCTAGAATGATTTTGCTGAAGTAAAGCAGCTGACTAACATAAAAGAAATGCGCAGTAATATTGACTAACTTTATGACATTGTTGAGAATGGTATTATTTTGTAATAACGATAATAATAGTTGTCGTTATTACTGTTATTGCTTATGACCACATGACCAACCACAAAACCCCTTAGAAATTATTTCTGACGTCCCTCTATATTTCGTTGAATAGAGAGTTCTGTTCAACCCTTTTCTGACCTATCCTACCTGGATGCGGAATTTCCATCTGTAAAGTTGGAGCCCGCGAAAATGGCTTTAGCAAAAGAAATTCCGAAGGCGAAGGACGAGACTCCTTTCTTTGAGGTGGCGAGAACACCATTGCACTCGATTTTTGCGATGAAGTCGACGACGCCATTGTACAATATGTTCACAGTTCGACCAAAACCTTCTTGTGTGTCTGAAAACCTCAAGAAGTATATGATAAGTAGTTCATTAACATCCGCGTAGCCAAGCCGAATTTGCTGGTATCTTGTGGTATTCAGGATAGAAACTAATGCAGATAGAATTGAATTTTTGAGCACCTTAAAACATAGGGAAATAACAAAACAGTAATGTGTGCTTGTTAGGACGCTTCAATTTCAGCTCATAGTGTATGCTAGTTGATACCGACAGCCGAGTAAGTCAAAACTGAAATGGATATTAACTAATACCTCTTTCTGATCCTCTATTCATATGTGTATTTTAATCAATTTTAGCAGCGTACTAGCGAATATCTGGAAATGAAGCTATGAACTCGATTAGGTTAGGACGAACCATAGTACGACATCGCCCAATAGCAATTACTTTCTTATTCTGGGCGGTGTAGGCACATGGACCCAGCGTCGTCAGAATAGGCGAATGCATGATTCTAAGTAATGAATTATTCCCTTTTTAACAAGCCTGAACGGCCACAATATGTCGATTTTACGGCCTTATCGCTAAATCACGTTACTTTGTACGAACCTACGTTGTCTGGAATAGTTTTACACTCTCAAAACTCTAAAACAATCTTTTCGTTGATGTTCTCTCATCTGCAATGTACATACACAAAATGGCCAGTTAAATTTAAGCGGCACTGTATGGTCTGCCTTCTCTTTTTGCGGACAAATTATCTGCAATGGCGGGTAATTTGAGCTGCGTCTCATGATTGAACCTTTTCTCTGCTTAATTCAGTGGGATCTAGCTTATGTAACTCTACTATATTATAACTAACTCTACTGTTAAATAATGCAGGACGCCGGCTATTTCCGCATTGTTCTACAGTGCAAACTATATATAATAGATATTATTCAAGGAACACATGCTCAACAACAGAATAGTTTGTTTTGAAATCATGGCGGCAACAAATCCTTGTCTTATTGGCTGCATTGAACCACTACTTACTTCGAGACCTTTGAGCGGCGAGGACGTACACTAGAAAAGTGAGTTTTTCTTTTTTTTTTTAATTTAAATCGATTGCCTTTTCTTTTGTGAGAGTTCTAGCTCCAAATAGTGGTTTTGATGTAAACAATATAATTCAGAGTAAAGTAAGCACCATATAGTTATCTTCTATGTGTTTAGTATTTTTCCATATAGTATTTTTCATCAAACAAATTGGTTATACATATTGAATAGCCTCCAAACACGTTCTAAATCTAGGTAACACACAGGTAAAACCTACTCCGATAACGAACACTGGTCTCTGTGTATTCATGAGTTCTATGCAGAGCTGTGAGATTAACAGAGGTGGTGAATTGATTCTGGTTTGACTGAGACTAGAAGATTTACTGCAGCCTCTCCTGAGCTATTTATGACGTATAAAAGCACACTTATTTAAACTGGTTCTTTCAGATAGTCCTTTAGAGTTTCGGTTAGGCTCATGACGCTGAGGTCTGAGTCGACATGCATGTATTAACGGTTTGATGTTTCAGTTCCATTAGTGAATTATTCGATAAAGAAACGTACATTTAGCCAGCGCGTTAATAGCTTCAAGCGGAATACTTCAACGGTTGTATTTTTCTTCAGGATTTCCGACGGCTTCTATTCTTGATAAAATGTACGCCTATTTGCCTACACCAATTATGACACGAACTTATTACCTAATTAGTATTAAAAGTAAACGAGAAAGAGTTAATTTCATTGGAACGATTATACTCCAAAAACCAACGATCGTGTAGAACAATGCAACTATTTTTATTAAATAAAAAGAGTTGACAAAGCAAATAGCTAAGTGTCTACTTATTGGTAGCCTTAACAGTATTAACAAAAACAAATTCTATTGAAAGTATTCATTTAAACAACCATTATTTAGTTTTTAACTGCTGTACGAGGTATTTCAGACGCATTCATTATTTTGTTTCAGACGCAGGAACACTGTATCGAAATAAATGATATAAATGATATGTTCACCTATGGCAATATTACCGGTTTATTACGACAGGACTGTTTAAATCTTAAAAAATATGTCCCTTCTCAGGAAACCTGTATGTCTTTTTTTTGTGCCCCCGCAAATAGCGTAGCAGGCCCCATTGCAATGAATGGATAAAAAATTCACGCACTACCCAAAAAAATCGAAGGATGAGGTATTCAAACTCCTGTAATTGAACTACAAACTATAAACGGGTAGTGCCTAAGAAACCTCTTACTGGTAATCCATAATTGTGTACATTTAACAATCGAATGCGTGCTATTCCCATACCCCGCAAGAGTGCCTCTAAACCCGACATGCGGCGTCGACTTACACCCAGCTGCGGAAGTCATAGGCTTTGTTCGCCATGTCTTTTCAAAGGGTGAAATTTGCTGGCTTTCTAAGCTTGCTGGCTATTTAAGAGGATAAAAGGGAGGCATTTTTCGGTTGTGTCTTCATTAACAGTGTTCTCGGCGCAGTTGTGATTAGACTAGGAATGGCTACATTTTTTCATAATATAGATAACATCACAAGTCTGGAGCACAGTAGTTGCGTGGATATTAGGGAAACCCTCGTACATTTTCCCATACAGTACAAACAATTGAGAGCAACGTATACTATGGGAAAAATACATCATCGATCACCTGACCATCAGCCAATATTTCACGTCCACAGTACCGCTTTTTACATTATTTCATAAGACGGACCCTATAAATGTTACTGTGTAACTGCAGGAATTGAACTCTGACACTTGTCAGACAACTCGTCCGCAGCAGGCGGTACGGCAAGGTGTAAGGTATCCCGGTAGTCAGCTCTGAAGGCTGGCCGCCCTACCTTGGCCCATGCGAGGGCTGCAGCTGTTAACCTTGGCTTTCAACCAAGGTCGATGAGGAGTCTCTATTGGCTCATCGGCTCCGCGGAGTTAGCAGCACTTCGGTGTTGTCTGCGGGGTTCCCTGCTGCCTGGGGTTCAGGCATAATGTGGCGCCTGCCATTGACTAGCTCCTCCGGTCTTAATGCGCCATACCACTGGACTCAATAACCTGACCTACCAGCTTGTACTTACTTCTTTGAGTTGTGAGAAGATATCGGAAGTAACTTCTAACTTTTTTAATATTAGTAGGGCAATGATAAACTTTGAATGGAAAGTTTTACGGCACAGAATTTGGTGTAGGATAAGAAAAATCTTACTGATGGGCATACTACATCCTACTGATGGCTGTCATAAGCCACTACATATTATCATGGTAATCAATGAGAGAGTATTAATCCATTGCTGATCTGACTGTCGTTGACATAGTTAAACATTTTTGGGTTATACGATATTGTGATCTAACGTAAGTAAATAGGATAAAAAATGTATACAATGCAAAAAATATATTTATTTTTTAAATGTTAATGTCGCGTATGTTGCAGAATGGCTGGCGCAAGCACTGGGGCTGAGGCGCAGTTCAAAGGATTATCGAAATATTTTAACACCGTCACCGACATCGGACGTATTAACATCGCGAAGGCCACGTATGCTGCCTGTGCTGCTATTGGCCTTTATCTTTATCTCAAACCGAAAGCTAAGAGTCCCGAAAAAATGGAGCCCAAGAAGTAGAAATACCTGCTTCATAGTCGTAAGGGGGACAGCTAACCAACGTGTGGCTGCCCCCGCGGATTTTTATTTGAACTATACGTGTAGGGGGAGTAGATGGCTAGCTGTATTTAATCAGCATAAGACAAACATTTTTCCGTCATCCAACAAAAATTATATGGGTTTTGAAAAGGATCCGTCGGATATTTGTATTTAAATGGCTGATGGTTGCCTCGTGTTTATAACTGCGAACGACAAAGTCAAGAAGCGAGGTAATTTACTCTAGAGAATGAAAAGACGCAACGGCAAAAGAAAATAAAGATGAATAAATTTGAATAAATGAAATTTGAAAATGGGAAATATTTTTCGCAATTGGCGAGGTCTATCTTAGTCCATTAGGTTAAAATTTAAGTGTGTCGGCGGCAACGTGCTGATATCTTTGATAAACAGTATCTAATTTTTCACGTTTGGCTGAAGCTACGTAGAGCAAAAATTACTTGTTCAAACTAAAACTAGTCATATTAATATCTTAAACGACACGCTACTTTCTTCGGGGCTCAAAATATTTGCATTAGACGTTTTGTAACACAAAGCTGTACCTTTTGGTTGCTTTACAAACACCCATTCCTAAGGAAGATCAAAAGACTAACCAGCCGGCGCAGGTTTTTTAAGTTGGGATGCATTCAAATAAGTTCTGGTGTATGTACGAAGAATAATAAAATACAATGCAATTTAATCAACATTAATATTCTCTGTCCAGGCAACTCAGTACTGCGGTCTAGTTTTTCCATTACTATGTGTATGAACTGAAACTGTCGTGGCGGAATGTTATTTGCTGGACATATGTGAAAGTTGCCAGGTCAACAAGCATGATGCGTAAATGTAAAATACAAAATAGTTAACATGATATCGACTTGTCAGATTTCCTACACATTGCAAAATAAACTTATCGACTTTTGTTACATTTCATACACGTTGCAAAATAAGCTGAGTATAATATGAACGTATGTGAGCAATTCCTGAATTTGGTTTCATTCTTGAACAGATTGGTAGCGATTGATTTTAATCTTATAAATTAGTGCTTAGTAGGAGCCTCCTAAACGTAATAATAACATTAACAATTGCTATGGTACTATGTATCTAGGCACCTTCATGGACATTTATGGAGTCCGTCTTACGATGTAATGCGAAAAGCGTTACTGTGGACGTTAAATGTTGGTTAACGATTAGCCCTAAAAAAAAGACATGGTCACATGCAAATTCCGCTGAACTGGCGCAATTTTTAAAGGATTTAACACGAGTATTTTTTCGTTTTCAGCTCAAACTCCAATAGGCGAAAATATAGCTCCGAGGGTAGAGCGCCATATATATATATTGAACGTCCGACACACATTATATATATATATATATATATATATATAT
>MNPL01010570.1:4087-23507 GCA_002081605.1 Tropilaelaps mercedesae
GTACTGCGCAATCCACATAGGGAAAAGACAAGGCGGCCGTGTTGCTGACTAAGTCTGATAGTCGGAAATGCTACCATCGAGTGCTACTGCTATGACCGCTTTGAACGCCACCGAGATTGCACATAGGGTCTTATGGATAGATCAGATTCATGTGTAGTATTTTCTGTACCAATTTGAAAGTCTACAATAATCTACAACTAGCCTGCTATTCATGTAATGCATTAAGTCTGCTACAGGCCATACGAACTTCTCGTGATATTAATATCCGAAATGAATGCGAGCATTGTGGTTGTATTCTCCTAGATCTTTGACGCTTACGAATTGCCGAGATCCAGTATGGAGATTGCAACACGGCAGAATCAGTCTGTCTACGTTAAACAAGAAGCTTTCGGGAAATTCTTTTTGTTTAACGCATTGCTGCTCGCTTTTAACGTCAAGTATGTAGGCACTTTTCGACATAAAAATAACGCGCGTATACTTGGTCTGGACTCAGTCTCATCTAAACGTGTTGACTAGAAAATCCGCCAAGATGAAATATTGACGCCGCGTATACTCCGAGAAAGCGAGTCAGCACCGTTTAAAACACACCCAGACGCTATAGGCCGAAGCAGCATCGCGTTCACACGAGCACGCATCTCGACCATGTTGTACGAACGCATGAGAGCAACGTAAATCGCGTTCTACATACTAATACGCTCACATTGTGAACAGACAGCCTATCCAGGCCTTCGAAACAAACCGAACGGTCGTGCAATTGCCCTGATCGACGACAGCCACTGTCGCTGTCCTTGATGCTGTCGTGTTTGCTGTTGGTGCTGCTGCTGCTTCCAGGGCAGCCACCGATATCTTCATCCTTCCGATGGGCTTCAGTGGTTGCTTGCAATCCCATCCCGGCAACCTGCTCAAGTGCCTCCGTTCTGGGGCACGGGTGGCGCATGCAAGCTAAGACAAGCACGATTTCCCTAGGGAGCTCTGTTCCTCTCTCGGCTGCTGGCAGCTGTACTGTCGACATTTTTGCACCTCTTCCTTGGAATCGATGTTACTCTTGACTCCCGTCTAGGAACACCCGAACTCCGCATTCCTATTGACGCCAGACATCTGCTTTTTTTTTTTTGGTCCACTTACATAGCCCCTTTTAGTGGCCCATCCGTCGTTCGTTTTGCCAGGATCTTTGTCAGGCTGAGGCTCAATACGTGCGAGGTATTTATCGTACGAATCCCCGTCCCATGGACCGCCAACCTGCGGAAATGGCCCTTCGGTGGCACCGGTGTCGCACTTACTCAATTGTTGCTCGAGGGTTCGTGCGCGTTAGTAGCCCTCCGCTTTTTGTGATCGTTCGGTAACGATTTTTTAGTGCACACTTTCGACGTGAATTCTTAGCTAACGAAAACGTGGGGGTACATTTCGAAGTTTGACACCGACAGGCAATGCAGACACAACACCGTTGTTAGGATAAGCATGAAAGTGGTTAGGTTACAGAAAGAGTGCGCGTACGTGTGTGTATAGAGCGTCGCGGCGCATGGGTACAACGCGAAATTTCGAAATAGCGAGGCGACGACACGAAAGTCAAAATGCATTACGGAAAAAAGTTCATCTCGCAATTTCCCCGCAATTCGGTTGTTGACCTTCTAAACGATCACGATCCGAGCACGGAAATCGTAATACACTCGTGTTAGGCATAATCCCATCGAAAAATCTTGCGTGTCTTACGTCCATAGTGCTGCCACCCGCAATACCTAGCGTGACATGCACAATCTCGGTTCGGTTGGCCATCTCCCGTTGTAGAGCTGCACTCGGAAACGCTCGAGACCGGATGATGACCAGGTGACCGACCACTTTCCATGACGGACCCATGGCGGAGTCCGTTTTCCTGCAGACCTGATGATTGATTCCTCCGGCATTTGAGGACAAGTTTTTTCTTCTCAGGCAGACAGAACACACGTGTTTCTTAGCGGATTTGAATAAAGTTATATTTTATTCGACTAACATGCACCGGATAGAAAGATCCATCCACAGGTGGCTCTAAAACCCTAGCGAAAAGAAAAAGAAGGAAGATAGATCCTAGGCGTTGTCAACGCGTCTTGTAGGGAGCAGGTAGGCATGGTATACAGTTGGGGGCTCCTAGTTATTGTAAAAGAGGCCAAAAAAGACGGAATAACAGAGATAGGGCGATCGCCAGCGGCAAATTCGGGTGATGATCGGCTCGGTCCAGGCGTTTTTTCAATTCCTTCGGGCTCTTACGTTTTTTCGGTCTTCTGCTTCCATGCCTGCTCCCTTCCACTTCTTCATCCACTCGTCTACCCCCGGCCATTTTCTTAGCGCCGCCTCCGTAGCATTCATTTGAGCGTAGACGGAAACGAACCAGCTAGCGACGAGATTATCCCTTCAAGCGCGAGAAAGGGAAACCCGGCTAGCTGCGACCTAATAGCTGTTTTTTGTCCACCGCTCGCCGCCAGTTGTCTTCATTCTTCTTACTCTTCGGTGACGCTCCATTGAGGTGTCGTCAGGGTTTTTTTGCACCCAGAGATTCAACCCACAAAACGACGGCGCCAGGAACTGGTAAACCTCACCGATTCGATTGCTGGGAGGGTGTTGGACCCGGCGCTCAACGCGACGGCCGCCGAAATGAGCAAAGTAGACTCGCTAGACGCCTATCCAGCTATCTGCTACCTAGCTACCTACATATTCCAGAACTAGGCTCGGGCTGTGCTCTCCTCGAGCAGTTGCAAACTGCCTCCGTAGGCCGCCAGGGAGCCTCAGCGATTTTGTTCGCTAAATTATGCACAATAGCCGGCTCTGCGGGGCCCTTTCTCTGGTCCTCGCGACACGCTTATTCGCTGGCTTCGTCGGCGCAGCCAGCGAGCATACGCCTGCGACGGTATGAATTAGTGAGCAGAAACGGCACACCCACGTCAGCCGTGGCAGCGGCGATTACAGATGCCGTGGCTAGGATTTAGCAGGGCCTGGCGCGTCTACGGCAGATTCTACCGAGCATTCGTAAGCCGCAACTGTCATAGCTACCGCGACCAAGACCACGCCATCAAGTAGATCGACTACGATGGTTCGTTAGGCCCGTGGCGGCGGCGGCGGCTGCCGACGCGCCGCTGACAACGCGAGAGGTGGAAATTAACAGATCTTACGTCAGCAAAAAGAGCCTGACGCGATGTCTAGCGTGCTCAGTGTACATGTAACGAGTACGTAGTCATTGCAACGTACCAGCAAACGTCCCACGGCGTGCCAATGGCATCCGTCATTGGGCTACTGTTCGATAGAGTTCATCCCTAGCGATTTTTGGGCCTCTGGAAAGGCGTCTAGGACCTCTTCCCTAAGTACACATCCCTAGGACATCAAGACAAGCTCTAACGACTTTCCCTAGAATCGGTTAAATCCGAGACTGGCGGCGCCTTCCAACGTAACATCGGCCTGAAAGCATTCCACTCGTCCAGTTCTTCTCGGTATCGCTTGCGCTTCTAGACAAAATCGTTACAACCATATCTCCTCCGCTAGTGATCTTCCACTCGAAGCGGGTAGGATTGCTCATGCCCAGCGACGCGTGTTAAATTAAGGAGAGTAATCGAAGTAGAGCAGAAAGGCAGGGTATGGAACCAGCTGGTTGCCCTGGAACTCTTCATCGGATGCAGTGCCAGCTGATACGTGGCTGCTTGGCCGACTTTATCGTATCGTATCGCACTTACAATGGGAATGGCTATGTAGAAGGCGGGGCAAAGTAAGTCTTCGTGAGGACACCATTATACCGCTGCCTGATACCGTTTCTGTACCTCTGTTCAGTGCGGACAGACCCGTCTGATCTTACGTGCCTTAGAGGCAACGCTGTAGCTCGGACGGCGACACAAGAGCACAGCTAACAGAAAATTTCTCCCTAGAAATATCGAAGTGGTTCCGGAAGATGACGTCTACCTTGCATAGCCGAGTGAAGCCAGCAATAGCAGTAACGCTTTCGAGCGCCTCTTCGGTCTCAGACACAAAACTTGTGCGATATCAAGACCGAACAAAATGATTTGTGCTCACTGTCGCCTGGGAACGATTTAGAACGGTCTTTCGCATTTAACAAGCTAAATATAAAATGGGTCCGCCAGGCAGAGCCTTGTCCCAATGCTACATGCACCTGGACGGCACGGCCTTCAAATTCAGAGGCCAGGCCGTACCATCTGATCACGCCTCCAGACGGTGGTTACCTGCTAGACAAATACAGTGCCTTCAACTTCCTTCAACGTGCCTTCAACTTTGTTCGTGCAGCATCGGTGCGTCTGGACACGTTCTAAAAGTTACTTGTCGGTCCCCCCTTAGCTGGCGTTTCTCGTGCAGTGTCAGCCGTAAGGCACACACGATGGCGTTTGTCTATCACCACGTTTGGCATATGCGAATGTACAAATGACCTTGGCCGCCAGAAAGGTTATCCATGTCGGCCAACCACTTTTTCTTGCAAGCGACGCGCTGCTTCATGCGTTCATGACCGGCAGAGAACAAATCGACCCAGCGCGGTTACGCATTCAGCCCGTAGCCTTCGACAGTCTTCCTCTCTTCAAAGTTCCAGCATTACCGTCGTTGTCAGGGCTGTAGGGACGCCTGTGGCCTCGTCATGGCCTAGTGCCGATGCGGCGCACAATGAACGCGAGACAGTGTCCTTGGCAAGTTTTAGCCGTTGCTCGAGCTGGTTTCTAATCGTTGCCTCTGGGCGTTCGGACATTGGGGCAAATGGAAAAGACGCGCCGGGGAGCGGAGGTTATGTGATCGCAGAGCCACATCGATCATAATGGTTCGGTCCTAGATCACGAACGAGTTTGACTGAGCTTCGTGGCGCGTCAACGAAGCGGAGCCGGCGGCCCTTTAGAGGTACAACAGAGCTAACGTGGCCACCATTCGAGAGCGTAGCGTTTTCCACATTGGCCTTGCGGCTGTGCAACAGGGCCTAGGTGGCCGCCGCTCGAAAGTGTACCGTTTTCAACATGACTTTCGTGCTTTGCCACTTGTCCCTGTCTCTCTCGTCGATGGTTGACGATTACAGCGAAGATGAACGGATCGAGCGTCACTAGTGAAGGGTAGGCTTGATCTCGCCCAGCTGAAGGTCGCGATAAATAATAAAACTCGGCGAAGACTATCTTGGATTTCGCTTGCAGAGCTGTCGCACTTTCTGAAGGCTCGGTGACGCTTCGTAGGTGTCATCGTCCGTGTCGGCGTTGTCGTTTGCGAGCTGGTGGCCTACGGAGACAACGCATTTGTTAATGGTGGACGCGCCAGAGGCGAGCCGTCGGCATTTTGGCTTCTGCTGGTCCAATTTAGACGGTATCAGGTCGCAGCGCAACAGGGCCAAGGCCGTTTGATGAAATCCGCACTCAGCCGTCGAAACGAACGAAACACAGCAACGTCAGCCTTTTCGTGTTGGCAACGAATTGAAATATCGTCAAGGTACGGTATTACCCTAGTTTTACAAACAGGATAGAACGACGAGACGATACATTTCCACGATGCGTGCGTTTGGCCGGCCAGATACACGCGAACGCCACAAACGTACGTGGATACAATAGATTGGCGAAACCGCACCACCCATTGCCCCCTGGGGCTGCTGAAGTGTACGAGGGGGGATGGGTGGAATGGTCAAAGATCTCGATGTTACCGCAGCAGGAAAAAAGAGGGGCAGAATAGGAACGATATCACAGCGTATGCTTTTCTGATAATGAATATTGATTTTGGTTCGATTGCTGCTCACCTCTCTCGTCTGTCTTTGATGGTCGGGGCTGTGTGCGTTTCTCTAAAAAATGGCCGTTCCCATCACCGACACCGCAATTATCGCCACGCAACGCGGCGGCCGTCTTCTCTGGTCACCGATGTGTGCTGAGTAATTCAACCGTCTAACTATTTTCTGTCCGGACGAACAGCGTGTCGTGGTCGCCGGTCGGGCTGGACCCCGACCTAAACGAGCATGGCGTCTACTTGGATGAACTCTGCGGAACATTGTCAGCGCGCCTCAAGGAGATGGTGGCCAAAGCGGCGCATGTCGAGAGCCCCGACTGGGACGAACTTCCACCAACATTTCGAAAGGTAATTGATTTAACTGCCGTACTCGTTGCTGTACTCATTGCTGTAATTCTAGTATAAGCGCATCTCTAGATACTCTAAACAGCGCGTAATCAAATATCGTGTCGTATGCTGCCGATGAGGAGGGTCTATATACGTGCACGTATGTATATCTGTATGCACGTGTATACATTTAGGAGAGTTTTTTTCTCAAAAGTATGTGTATGTAGACATTCTGCAAAGCACTGAAAACCAATCACTCGAAGTAGTGAGAAACTGCAAATGCTTACTTAAATTTCATCGAATTTCTTACGTGATATACTGTGCATAAATAGCTGTAGGACAAATAGCCGAGTTATAACACTATTGATTTATAGTCTTTATTTCCTTGCTTTGTGAATGGCTGAATATTGGCGTATATAACGTAGGCCCGCAGGGTAATGCCATATGCAAAAAACAACAGGTGCAACTTTCCGCCATACTGTGCAAGTGTGATCACACACGTTTAGCGCAGCTCACTCCTTATTTGGTAAAAAAGAATAACAATATACAGGGAAATGTAGAACACACTCGTCGTTTCTACATAGACGACTCCGTATAACTGACACGAAAACAAAATTAATGCAGTGATATTGGCTAAGAGAATGTATTTCCCCCTAGCATGTAAATGTATATACGGACATGTACAAAACTCAGTGTGTGATGTGGTGAACGCATGCAGATAACGACGAATATGATCTCTATGGAATGAGTTGGTATATATATATATATATATATATATATATATATACCTTATAATGTATGCTTTGTTCAGTGCAAACCGAGTTATTGTCTGGATGTAAAACTATTGAAAAATATCGACGTACAAACATACGATTTGTTTTTTCAAGGAAGTTTGATGCTATACCCGACTCACCCTATCAAACCTAAAGACTGTAGACAGCAGTTCTGATCGAAAGGAGTTTAACCCTTCTGTTCACCGCACCGCTTACGTAATGTTACAGGCACATAATGCATCTGCGTATTCAAAACTACATCTTTCAGTATAGTTTAAGCAAGACTAGAGCTAATGTATACAAGAGGCCTCAAAAGGCTCCCTCAGTAATCTTTGTGAAACAAAATACTAGCAAACGATTCCGCAATGACCTTTTGTCAGTTCTTGCTAGACCTTTGAGACTGTCGAGCTCGGTGGCTTGGTGCATTCGTATGCGCCTTGCGACCGGAGGAGACACGTAGGTGCACGGGTTCGATCCCCACCGCCGGTGCATTTATATGCGGTCCGTCTTACGAAGTAATGCAAAAACTGCTACCGTGGACGTTAAATGTTGGTTGATGGTCAGCTTTAGAAAAAATATTTTTAGACCTTTGAGACTGTTAGTCGACACACTTAGTAGGATTATACTTTTACGTCGTACTGTCTGTAACACCGTGTTCGACCAAATATAAACGCTCGTTTTTAAAGTGTTCAGTCGAGTGTCACGGTTCTCTTTGGAAAAAGGCATACCCTTCAATCTATCACTCAGCTGCGTTAGAAAGATCAAAAGGTTTCCTACGTAGGTGCGTGTTTCGACAACTCTCCAAGTCTCATCATACACCCATCCTGAATGTGTGTGTGTGTGTGCACGTAGAAATGTTTCTTAAAGCCTATTCTATTTTAAAAAAAACATTTCACTAATTATTAACGCTTTCGTTAAATGACCAAATCCGAATAGTTGTACTTAGCTAACCTATCTGAATCCGACGCATTTTAAAATAAGCACAGGAAAAGAAGTATAAGGAACGTTCACACTTCGCAGTTTGCACTAAAAGCACATCAAAGGCGTGAGGGCAGACGCACTGCGGTAGAATTTGAAGGTAGCATTTTTGAGAAGGCATGAACAACTCGGCGAACTTGTATTGCCCAATAGTCGTTATGAAGATGAGTGACGCGTTTATCAACTCATAAAATCCGCATGCAGATGGCCTGTGGGCATGTCATGCGTAGATTCTATATACTACACCGCTTAGGATTTGACCTAAATGCGTTTCATATTGTGAAATTGCCAAATTATGCATCAGAGGCAGTCACAGCAAACAGACGTTTCAAGCATCTTCGGTTCGACCTTGGGTCACATTTTCGACGAGTGTCAGTCTATATTTCAAGAAAAATACGACTCCATGGTTACGTGGACTATCAAGTAGATGATCGACTAGAGCAAGACTAAAAGTAATTTATTACTACTAATAATACCAATAATAGCAAATTATAAGCAAATTATAATACTACTTTAATACTACTTTATTAGTACTAATTATAATTAGCTACTTATAATAGCAAATTAAGCGAACAAGTATTGGAATTTTAACGCCGAGCATCCAACAAAGCAAATACCAGCTAAACGAGATGAGGTGATCATGCATATCTTTCTCTTGAGTAACTTCATGTCTTATCACATAAATCAGCGTTAATGCGAAGCTGACAAAAGGAAATGGTGTCTCTAACCTATGTTAAGCGTCCTCACGTGATTAATTAACTGGGTATTTTCTGTGTCTAGTGCTTAATATACTACGTGTACATTGTATGCCTGTATATATATATATATATACATATATGTATATATATATATGCACACACACACAGTAAAACACACCGGTGTTGCCGGTAGAGAAAATAGACTAAGTACGAGCTGAATGATGCACGATTCTGCAATTCTTTCCGCTGGTGCCCACACGTAACTTAAACGTATACGTCAAGTTAGCTTCGTGATTAGTGATCAGCTTTGGGGCTTAGTGGTTGACTTCGCATGACGGTATCGGTAGTCGACATAGAACATTCATAGCTGTACTGTGCTTGCAGGTCGTACAAGAGGTGGTTCGTGAGGCGCAAACGCACTTGTGTAATGGTCGCGAGCAACTGCGCGCGCTCGGGGTGTCCCAGTCGCGTGATGGAGATTACGGCCCGTTGCTGTACATACAACGCCTAATGTGCGGAGAGGAAGAGCGCGCAAGACACTCGCCGATCGTCGTCTGCGGCGCTGAAGGCAGCGGAAAGAGCACCCTACTCGCTCAGGTGAGCTTTGTCGAATTTCCCGCGCTTCTAATTGCATTTTATTCTTTTTTGAAGTCAGGATGGGCGATAAAATACACGCGGTTCTTGAATCGGGGTAGACGTGTTTTGAAGTGACACTGAGCATAATTGCCGAAGCATTGCGGTCCACAAGTCCGAGTCGAGGAGACCCGCCTTCGAGCAGCATTCGAGACCGACGTTGGACTTGTAGCGTGATTTGTTCGGTTTGATTAGCGTGATTGTGTTCTAAAAGATCTGGAGCGTGTGAAATTTAGTGGCGGGATTCCGTCCGAGGTTCGAGAAAGTCAATATAATCAAAACCAAACGTTAACTATTGAAACATAAGCATGTCTCAAATGACGAAGTCTGTCTATGGAAGCTCAATATAGTCATCCATTCATTCTGAGGTTAGTCAACGGAACGGCAATTTTACATTACCTAAGTTCTCGTAAGGAAAGTTTACGAAAACGTTATATCACAAACTAGAACATTATTCGCACAAGCGAATTATAATGTGTATGGCGGGGCACAGTATCAGCCATCATGATCCTAATTAAAGATGAAATTCTTTGATTTATGATCATTTTACTTTTTCACTGGCAAACTCCTTATTTCATTCAAATTCAACCGACTGTGCACAGCCTCCCTTTTGTCTTTCACAATGCTCAACGTTCCGTTTAAAAACAGAGTCTGCGAGTAATCCCAAATAACGAATCAGCGGCAATTAAGAGGTGCATTCTTTCACGAGTCGAACACTTTCGGTTGCGGTAAGATCCGTGTCAACACTAAGAATTGCGCAGAAATGTAACTCACAATAAAATCGTGGGAAAACAATCTACATTTAGTCGATGCGCAACAGTGATTTCAAACCTCATGCCAAACAATTTTTGCCTCACGCAAGCTTCCCGTTTTAACATCGAAGCGAACGCCAGGTCATTGGTGGCCGATATGCAAAATGTGTGCCAGTTGAACCAATTCAAGGCGCAAGATTTCCCGAATTGCATTACGCAACGAGTCTCCCTCCTAACCGCCAGACTAGCATACAGTCTAGCGATTATTGTCCGTAGCTATAGGTTTTTACAGGAAAATCGTTTGCTGTTGCGGAAGCGACGCCCTCGACCGCGTAGGCCTCTATCACGTATTCAGGAAACGTAGAAACCTTTCTTCGGTACTTAGTCACTCCAAAATTATTCGTTCGTTTCTCGTGCGTTGTCGAACTGGCTGACGAAGAAGAAAAACCTCCTTGGGGAGGAGGGGAGTCGACACAATCAACAATCAATACTATAGCAATAACTCGATAGGTGTGTCTTTAGCGAGTGCCGAAAAAAGTGCCACCTATGGGAACGGACCATTGGGGATACGTGCCTTCGCACATAAATATGTGTGTTACAATTTGCATTATAAACCAGCCCTACAGCATCTACATACTTGAATATTTCCAAAGTAAAGTGGAAAACTGAATGGTTTGTCTATTTCTAGTGAGGGGCACCTTAATAACTAAATGAACGGCAGTGGGCTCCCGCCAAGCACGAAAAGCTGAGCTTGCAGCGCTGGCTCAGAAAGCCCAAATGAGTGATATCGTCATATATTTTAGCAATCAATCTATTTTATTATTTCCTATTTTCTCTATAGCTTCCTCAGTAGTAGAACCAAGTTTCTCCATTTTGCGGCCGTCACCCTGTTCAGAAGCTCTGGACGGTTCTGCTTTTCTGGCTTCTCAAACACCATGGCAGTAGAGTTCGTTTGACGCCTTTGCCAAAACAATGAAAGGGGTAGGATTTCAATGTCGCCCTGAGTTCTATACCAAAGCTATTCTCGGAAAGATCTAATAAAAGCACAAACCTAGGAACCTTGCACGCGCACATCGCGGCTTTTCACTCGCCTGTAGGGGCGAATGGTGGATTAGTTGTCTTTGACTGGACTGCTGAGGGGCCCGTTGATGCTCTGAAATAGACTGCCCGATGACGTCGTCGGGCAGTCCATCCTCGTGCCGACCGCATTTACATGAGTTCTGCGGCGCCGCAACGAGGTCAAGGATTATCATGTAGAAAGACGCTTGCGAGTGAGTTTTCCAGCAGAAATGTTCGTCTTTTTAACGAGCATCATGGAAAGGAACGATTCCTCAATGCTCAATTCCTATTCTGTGAAACCCTCACTTCTCCTCTCTGGTGACATGCATGATGATAAGCATTTTTAAATTACTAACCAAGCGGTACATTACAATTTGGGAGGACGGGTTCGTTCACTCCGAATCAGCTCAACACGTCACCGGAAAGACTCGATTTCTCATTGAGGACCGGAGGTATGAAGCTGGAAGGAGAGAACAGGGAGACAAGATGGTTACGTGATGCTCCGACTCCACGTGCATTCTACGTAGCACCAGCAAAAGCATTTGTGCATGAACGGCACGCGCGCACTGCAACTAAGATCTTAGCAACCGCATAGACGATATGAGCCTTTTTTCGTTCTTTTTCTCAAATTCTTCCGATAAGAGGCTCAAGGTGCAAGGTTGGCTAGCGCTGGTTCGCTAGCGTTTTACGGCGCTCGTCGCTTGATCCTTCCATCGTTGAGGTAAAAACCCGTGGAAAGAAGCTGCGTTGTCCGTCCACCAGCCGAACCGCTCAGAGCAGGCACCTCGCTTTCAAGTAAGGGTGAAGCGATGGCGGGCGCATATGAATGGAGTACGCACAAGACTGACCAAAAGAACCGGCGAGGGGAGTGCAGGACCGCACGATAGGCGGAACACGTTGTCATCTGTGATCCGCTTCTTTCTCGTTACACTCCCGACCTCATTCCACCCATCGCCTTTAGAGCACGAGAGAGGTCAGAAGCGTGCGGGTGGACGAGAATTTCCGTCCAAAAGCTGAAATGATCGCGGTCGTCGACCTTCAAGGGGGCATCGCTCAAGCTATGATCATGCAACGCCTACTGCTTATACTGCTAGTGCGGTGGTGTGCTTTCTGCAAACGTTTCCAGTGGCCTTCCATCGTACAGCCTATACACAAACGAGTCCCCCAGAGCCTACAGTGACGCGTCGTCAACGCCGAGACGAGTCTCTCTGAGAACCTCGCTGAGAGGAATCTCGCAGAAAATGCCTTGGGAATAGTTGACAGGGTAAGGGAAGGGGAAAGGAAGGGAGTGGAAAAAAGGTCCAATATTGGCATTGCCCGAGAATCGTTCTCGCCTTTTCGTAAGCGGCCAAAGCTGGCCGCTGCTGCTAATATTGCTTGGCTTATGGGTGCTGCCGTAATCAAATAACATTGCCGCCATCTACAACAAAACACCATTGTGTGCAACATTCAGCAATATTACTATAACCGATGTCGATCACGACGTCGATACGACTTCCGCTGTTCGCCATTAATAGAAATTGTTGGCTATTTTCATTGGTTTAAGCGTATTGACAGATATATATACATATATTTCAGATCTGCGTGTTGCTGTTGGTCATGTAGAAGTATTGATCAAATCGTAGCGATGATGATAATGTGGACAAACCCCGTTGTGCATTGCCATACGAAGGCCATTAAAGGTCCTCGTAAAAAAATTATTCACAACGTTCGAACGCCATGCTTTGAATAGAAATAAAATGAAATGGAGAGGGAAAATAATGTATCGATGTTACCAACTTTATTAGCAAATCAGCAGGTACAAGAATTGTTTCAGCCTCCACGTGTACCGGGGGTTCGACTGGGAGACCCGACGGTCAAACCTCACTGGCTACTACCGATTGTCAACGCCAAATCGAAAGTACAGCGAATCACTCCTCATATATAGGAATAGCCATTCCATGGCAGGTGTCGCAACATAGTTTTTTCCTAGTGTACACAGTGGCGTACAATGTGAGTAATGACGCGTAACGTAAGCATGCTAAAAGTCTAGCTGCTTCGTGATAGGAGATCCAATCGCTTTTACCCGGTTCGATTTGATGGTCTCTGAACGGACTGCAACGGACTTGTGTGTCAATAATGTGCCGCGTATTTCAACGAAATACAAATGCGATAACTTATGTTGAAGTATATAGAAAGAAAACAGCACTCGCAAAAGTATTTTCTTGCTTTGACGGTCAAAATTAATTTTCCGCTCACACTTTTTTGCAGGTGTTGACGTACTGCCCCGAGTGGTTGGGTAGCGATGTTGTACGGGTTATCCGCTCAGTGGCAAAGAGCCCCTGTTCTTCATATACGGCCGAACTTCTCCGCAACATGTGCCTACACATCTCAATGGTGTTTGGATTCGAGATCAGACCCAAGCATCAAAGCTTTGAGCTCGGCAAACTTTCCGTCTGGTTCCAGGTAGATCAACAGACTGGTCGTTTACTTTCAGATGCTAGTTTTATAGAGATTACGTTCTCTTCAAACAAGCCTTGCTCAGAGCGCCTCGTCGATATAGTAACTGAATCGCCTCTTACTGCTCAAACTATGTGTAAAAAGGTCGTCGGTCTCTGGTGAATCGACTTGCTGCACCAAACCAAACTGTCGTACATACTGGGCTTGATTTCAGATCACAGTAGTGATAACGTACGCCTACAGAGTATTTTTCTCCTTGCCGCCCGATTCTACTTGGAACACAAAATAGACCTTTGTCCAAACCTTTTTAGTGGGACCAACGTACGCATATTCAAAAGTGTGTTCTATGTAAAAGACGTGTTTCATATTCAACTCCCGGAAAAATATGTTAGTTCAATTTAAACACTGTTGATCAGTTCCTGCATTTGAGTCGAATTCGTACATGGTATGGACGTGTACTGCCCCGTGGAAAAAAACTTGTTTATTTGTTCTATGTAAAGCAAAAAATATTCAGTGGCGAGCCATAACTCTTTAATAGAAAGGTTTTGTCATGCGCCAACCATGCGTGTAGTGTTTAGGACATTGCCTGGCCTTGCCCCGGGCAATGGAACATTTTGATTTGCCATCTATACGCAAGTCAAGCGATGCGCTAACAGGGATCCCCCTCGGCAGATGCTAGTAGCTAGAGAATCGAAATCGTACCACTGTTTCATATTTTGCTAGCATTTTGAACTAACTGATGCGGGGATCCGCGCGCTTGTGCATGCGTTTGCGTTCGACAGGACCTTCTGAAGCAGGTCGAGACCACGACGAACGACCTTGTCATCATTTTAGACGATCTTGACGAGCTCAAATGTCCTCCGTCGTCACAGGGCTCACTGCTGGGATGGTTGCCGTGGACGCTACCGCTCAATGTGCACATCATCGTCTCCGTATCTTCGACCTCATCGTCCATCATGAGTCTTTTGAAATCGCGCATCTCGTCTTCAGATTCATACGTACACATACCCGGTGAGCTATATACGGACGAGTTTTTCGTAAATATCAAAGAATCATACGGTAAATATTAGCGTCTTTCAAAGAAAAATGCAGCTTAAAGAAGACCCTCTAACGCCACTGTCAGGCAACCTGTAAAAGACGGAAAGCATAGAGGTAATCACCTTTAAAGAAAAATTAGTCGATTCAGGGGACCTGTTTCTCTTTACAAAAAAACACTCGGCGTCAACAGATAGTTGTAACGGGAATGCGACAGATCATAAGCGTGTTTCGGGTACGAAGAGGTTATTGAAATCCAACGCCAAATCCTTTAGGTCCTTTAATTTATAATTTAACGCCGTGTGTGCCAAAGAGGTAAAACCAGTTTCTAAGCGGGCAACCCGAATATTAGCCCGATTTTGGATCCCGGCGAGGTAGCCCGGCGAGATCTCGGACGGGTATTGTCCCCGTACAGCTTAAATAATGTATGAGCACTGAAGAAGTGCTATTTATTTTCATAATATCGGTCCTCAAAGGCATGTCATAAATTAATAATAGCAGTAGATAAAACGCGTTTTTTGTGGGGTTCGTTCTGGCTACAAAAAATACAGTTAACTGATTCTACATGACGATGAAAGACTTGTCTCCTCAGTGAGCAAACATGTAGTAACGTTTACATTTGAGAATCCTTTCACATCAAAACAGTTCATCTGAAACTGGCTGTGTCCTTGTGGCCGCAACGCCATTCTTTTAGGAACGACACGAGAAAGTAAGTCTTGAAAACTATAGCCATATACCCTTTGATATATAATGTAATGAGAAATAGTGAGAATAAAACCTTTCTTCACGTAGTCATTCACTTGCATTTCAATTTGAGAGAAACCTATAGTGTCGAACCTTTTCGCAGTCTAGAAGGGTTTCGAACACATAACGAGGCGAACTATCTAAAACTCTTTTTTTGTCTACGATGGCTCTCTGTCCCTCTCGACTCTCCGGTTTATTCTCCAGCGCGTAAAGTGAAAATTCTTTCCCACTTTTCTTGTCATACGCCTATTGTCAGTTCCGGACGAGTTCCGACCAGGCTCAAGGCCATTCTCTCTTTAGCCCCTATGTACACAGATGAGGATTATCTTTCGAAAATTAACAGAGCTCCAGCGAGCCTTTATACTCAGTTCTTCGCAAGGAACAGGGCGGTATCCTACGCGCAGCACTCGATTCGGGCTAATCGGACGATGTTTCCAAAAAAGTTTCAGGTCAGCGAATCGGAGAAGCTCCATCTCCCAGAAAGAAATTTTAAATTAAGTGTTACAGCGACGGACCTTCCAAAGTTCCCGCTCCTTCATTCTAAAAATGACGTCCAAGAAGAATGACTTGTGAGATCGCCTATAATTTTAAAGCGATCAGGAGCCATTGGAACACACTTTAGAATATACCCAGTAACACGCCTGAATGAGGCTTCTCAATCAATAGAAAATCACCAAGTACAGTCAAGCTTCGACAGTGCATGAACTACATTACTATTAGAAGAATAGACCAGTCCTAGCTAAACATCATCACTTTAAAAATATTACAGCGTGATTGAAAATTAGCTAAAACGAGCTCTCTGTACTGACCCTCAACTACCACAAGAGTTGTAACTGTTGTCCCTCCAAAGGTTATTCGAGAAACTGATACCGTGATGCTCCGCAAGTTTCCAATTGATCCAACATCCTCTGTAATAAACAAACAGCAATATACCGGAGCACCCCTCAAGAAAAATGTCGACAAGGGAAGACGAGCGAGGAGACCACATGAAGCTCTGGCTGTTCTAACAAGACGGAAAGATATGTTATAAGATGTTTCGGGTCTTCTATACATTCATTAGTCGAGAATTCGGGCAACCCCAGAGCAGAAGCCTAGCTGCAATCGTATGGCTCAAACGACAAATACTCTATAGATGTTTACTTTGGTATATCTATACATGGTATATATTCAAGACATTCAACATTTGGTATATATTCAAGCGCGAGAAGTATACGCAGGCATCGTGCAATATACTCAGGCGTCGTAAAAGATCCATTTCACGCTAGTTTGCAACAAAACGGCGTGTCTAGTACGACGCTGCCATGCTGATATTTAACCCTTCTACAACTAGGGTCCAGCAATTGATTGCCATTTAGTATTCGCCAGGTACCACCTCCCATGATCATCCCCGTAAATAACAGCCTCTGACCACACTGCGCCTGTGCTGAATTCCGCCCAGCCACAGTAGATTATCCCCATAATACTCAAAAATCAATCACACACATAGGACACAGCGTAAGAATAATACTTCAGTAAGAATCTCCTTCAAAAGCAGGACATAATCTGATTTCCTTTATTCACATATTAATCATCGCAAGACTAGTACACTATAACATTATAGCTGTAATGAATCATGGGCGACAGCCCGGTGGGGGCAACGAGCTTTATTGTTTGAAATAACCAGATTAAAATTAAATCATAGCACCAATACTATGGTAATATAGTGTCATCCAGAACCTGAGTTACATGTGGCACACAAATGTACACATATGTGCACCTCGTGGATGTTACGATTTAACAAAATGCACTCTGCTATCGCTGGTATCTTGTTGATACGTTGTTGACCGTATTGGGCTCCTGGTTGGTTTGTTATTACGTTATTTCATGCTGCTCGTGATCCGACCTCTGACCGATAGAATTAACTGGTCCGGCGACAATGGCCATGCTGCAGAGCTGTCTGAAAGACAGCGCTCGTTCCCTTACGCCAGAGCAACAGCGCTCCGTTTCTGCCGCATTGGAAGCAGATGGCAGCTCCATAGGCGGCGGAGGTCCACTCTTCGTTCGACTCCTCTGCGAGCGAAGCCGTCGCTGGCATTCGTCCGACAGTGCGACCAGTCTACGGGTACCTGCAAACTGCGAAGCACTCGTATATGAGTGCTTGGACAATCTTGAACAAAGGTAAGGGACGTTCGACTAAAACGGCTTTTATTTAGAAACTGGATTTTTTTCACACAATCGGCAGGAGATAAAAGGTACAATAGATGTCTCACGGTTTGGTGGGATCTGACAATACCAATATCAGAAGTTCTACATAGTCTATGTGGCCCATTTAGAACAAAGATGGAATGGATATATGAGGAAAGGACTAACGAAGTGTTTTGAGTCTTCGTGTATGCGTTTTTTTCAATCTTATTTTACGTATTGTTCGTTCTGTATTTCTAATCGGTAACACCGTTGATTAATGTACGCCTTTTTCTGTTTTTTAGTCGTGTTAATTAGTGAACTCTGAAAGAATTCGTTTTCAAGTTGTACTGCATTTCCGGAACTCAAATCCCCTGACTTGATGCCCACTCGTTTAACACCACGTTACGTTTACCGACAAACAACCAAATTCAAAAATCCAAATATGAAAAAAGTCTAAAAAAAATGAGCTATTTATACCGATAGAACCACAGCTAAAAAACTACCACAATAAATACGACAGTTAAGGAACAAGCACTTAGCCACCCCATTATTGGTCCGTGCTTTTTTTTGTCCCTTAAAGGAGGAGCCTCCAAGAGTCTCCAATAAGCTTTGAGATCGTATGTGCTAGGAAACACTTCACATCTCCGGGACACGTGCCCATACATCTAGCGGTTTCTAAAAACATTGGCATACTAAATTGACATTTTTAACTATGCAGAATGTATCTGTTACACATGATAATCGATTATCATGGAGTAGAAAAACAATTTTAACATTTTTTCGATGTTGTAGAGTTGCACCACTGTACATCTGACGGTGCAAGTATACAGAGCAAGTTAACAAATTAGCTTTGTTCTAAACAGGCTTGACCTGCAATGCAATATCCTTAATGGCCACAGCTTGACGCCGCTTTAATAGCACGGAAAAATGATTTTTTCAAGAAGAACAAGAATATGATAAAGCATTCATCCATAAAATAATTTCTGTAACGTTTGCTCACACGGTTATAAAAAAACACTAAACATCCAAATGCTTAAAGTGAATAGAATTTCTAGGACGGTTCTTGAACTTTTCTACCAATAGAAATTTATTAGTTGTATTTGTTGTTCATACAAATAAACGCTTCGGGGACTCAAAATTTAACGTGAATACTTTCAGTGAAGCTAATTTCATTTCCGACCTTACTATTATCACGAACAAAGCTCAACTAGTTGTGCCTGTATTAACCTAGTGTTTATCCATGTCATTGTTGGCTTATGCGCCACGATGTCAACACACATAGTCAAACGACGTTTCGGCACGCAAGCTCAAAAAAGCTGTCTCATAGAGACGGCACCCTCTGAACGTTGCATTGGTCTATTTGCTGATTCAATAATGAGAACAATGATCGATTTGTCTACACTACCTCTTGCTATTGCCATAAAAGAAGGCCAATAGGGACTCGGCATAAAATAGCATACATAATGTTGCTTTCATATACATCCACTACCTTATCCATATCCAATATTTTATCATAAACGGGATGATCGAGAGGGAAAAATTTGATACAAATTTGAATTAAATCTAAAGCCCCGATCAGAATATTGCTGCATACAGGGTTCAATTAGCATTTATTTTAAGTCGGTAAAATCGCAGAGCATAAGCAGACACCTCAAAATGATAGATAACGGCGAGTAAGTAGAATACTCAGTGCAACTAATCGTCACAGGAATACTGTTTGTCCGGATTACTCGAGCCACGAAGGATGAGAGTAGACGTTGTTTGGCTACTCTAGATCTGCTTTTTAGGTAGACGATTTGCTTCTGCTGCTGTTTAGTAAGACAACTGTTTAAAGCGTGCTTTGAGCAGACGAAAAATGAGATCTAGTGAAATACCCCTCTACTAGGCAGGTGAGCTGCAGTTAAACGCCTGATGGGATGATAATAATTTACATTGCACTAAGTTGATTATAAGAGTTCGTCCCTTCCACGCCGTGTTACAGCGCCTATGTTGCACCAATTTCTAGATTTGTGAAGAGTGCCTAACATATGTGCGTTTACAACATATGACTCTTACGCCCACGTACGCGCATTATATATATATATATATATATATATATATATATATA
>MNPL01010575.1:0-13517 GCA_002081605.1 Tropilaelaps mercedesae
TATATATATATATACATATATATATATATATATAGCCGCCTTTTGGAGCAGTCTCATGCTGAAATATTTTAGCATCGACACACACACACGCACACACATATAAAAAAAAGATATAAAGAAGGACATTTATCGAATGCACCGCGCGCTGAGAGCAGGCCGGGGTCAAAACATAGCTCCCACCACAACTGACCATCCATAATAATATAGACCACCGCTCATATGTTCTGCTATTGTGCTAATACTGTTGCGACTTCGACACCGCTGACGCACACGAGATGATAATGCGACCCATAGCCGCCTGTTCCGTCGATCGCAATAGCGCTGACCCACAGTTCTGGCAGAGGTGACCAGCAGATACTTCACATCCTCCCCCCACATACCTGTCCCTCCCTTCCCTTATGATCTATTTCATGGACGGCAGTTTTTAATTTATGCCTGTCCAGCCGGGTTGGGGGTCCTCGACCGTCTGAATCGATTCGTCGCCGTAGGAACCCGGAATAAGGGCTGCTTATTTTGGCCCCCCCGACTCGGCGATGTCGAACGACCGCCGCGGCCGGGGTATGTGCCATGCATTTCTTTTATGGTCGGATCGCGACCCTCAGATCACACCGAGCGAACGCAGGGCTTCAGCCCCTGTAGACGCGGAGAGTGGCGCCATTCCGGCTTCGACATGACTGTCCGGTGGGCGAGCATCTGTAGGAGAAGCAGAAGGTGGGTAAAAGGGGTTAAGCTGGAACGAAGATGGAAAACCTGCCTGTCACCGATTTCCCGAAACACCGTCGGCAATAACGGCAACAGCCGAGAGTCCAGGGATCAGAAGCGGTACCAACAGAGACAGACGGTCTGATCCGGCTACTCTACAGGAACAAGCGGCATGACCCATGACTCGTACAGGATACTTTCATTCGTTCGTCTGAACGCCTGATCCAGCTGCTGTTACTTCTGCCGTCGGGGTTAGACCATCCTGTCTATGGTACGCGCTCAGGTGATGATGGGGCCCCGGGGCTTTTTGTGTGTGTGCGTGTTTTGCTTGTTAGCATAACCATATCGTTCAGTAGAGGCTTGGCTGGCTGGGGGAGGCCAGCTGAGGGGAGGCTATTGTGGAACTCGTGGCATTTGGCGAGTGCTCGGACATCGGACGCTCTGAGCTCACTCGTATAGGTAAGCACCGACGGATAGAACGACGGTTGTACGCCTTCCGATCGGCTAGACGCCTGGTGGGTGGTACGTTACCGAGAAACGCTGCCGTTCGAAAGGCAGACCAAGGAGTCGCTTGAATGAGCAGTTTCGAGTGACATTGATGAACAACGCTTGCGGAACGGGGACGGGTGTTTTGGGGGATTTTGTATTAATCAGTGATATATTGCCATTACAGTATTACATAAGTGATAGCTTGGCATGACGCTTTGATGTGTTCTCTTGGAGCTGACAGGGGCAGTGTGGCAAATAACGTAATATTTCCAAGTTATGGTTGATTAGGTGTGCTAGTCGTAAAATGCTAGAGTGATGGCGGCTTGTATAATAACAATAACGGCGGGAACAACATAATAACGAACCATCGGTGGCAGTTCGAAGCGTTGCAAAGTTGCATGATCAAACGCCGATAACATTGATCAAAACGAACAGTAATTACGAAGAAACAGTAACTTTCTCAAACCTCATTTCGACCAATATAATAATAATAATATTATTATTATTATACCCTTGAATATGACATAGTCACCTGCATCTGTATTCAACAGCCACAATGTCGCTAAGCCAATTGGCGACGCGAGTGTGCTTTGGCGTTGTGACAGTATTTGACTTTACTGCTTGTGCTTGTACACGTCCGTACGCAGTTCTGTGTTCACAGGCGTCATTTTGTTAATGTCTTTGGTGGAAGTAGCCCTTATATCGTAATTTGTTAGCGTAGCTTTTCCGCGCGTGTGTGTCTCGCTAACGATGCGGTCGTAGACATTGGCGTTTACGAAGTAATTTCGAATACCGCCGTTCGTCACGAACTACTGGCCGTTAAGTAAATTATGCGATTCACTACTTCAGAATACTGTGACAGCCGTCCATTGTACGGCGATATCGTCCACCCATCATCTCGTAACGCCTGGTCTTTCGCAAGATGTCCTTCGTCGACATTATTGATGCTATTATCGCTACACATATTATAATCCTCCCGTAAAAATTCATTTTTTCTCGGATCAACCGGCTAATGATAGATTCGCCGGAGGGCATATTCGGGCGCTCGCGCGAACGATATTTCGTAGAGCGCCTTCTCGCCGACGAAACAGAAAAGCGCAGCTTCACTGTCGCCTTCAGAGAACTGCACCTCTGCTTGTTGGTCTCGTCTGAGCCATTCGGAGCAGGTAAACAGATATGTTAAATAATAATAGCCGCATTCTGAATCTGGTCTCTGGAGAGAGGCCCCGGTCGCGCGACAACGGCGACAAACGTTTAATTGTTGTTATGTAGAGTAATGAACAACAAAAGGTCTGAAACGTCCATCTGACTTTGGCAATTCGAGAGGTGGTTTCCGGCCGGACTCGAACCCTCGGATCGGGGCAGGTTTTATAGCATCGAGATAAACCGTCCATAGAAGATGTAGCTGTAAGTATCATCTGCTGTGTGGTGCGAAATAATTAAACGATATGAAGGCAGCATGAATGCGTGTCTGTCGTTGGGGCACGCTCGGCAAACCGGGCGCAATCGGAAAATGCTCTGGAAAGGTTTCGAGAAGAGCGGCCGATCACAAGGGAGATCGGCGATTACTATCAGTGGTTTCCGAGTTGGGGTCCAAGACGACAGATACCGATAAAATCTCTGTAGAGGCTCTCGTTGTGAATAGAAATGGAAACACTGGAAGCCACTAGGAGTGGGGAACAAGCACATTTTCACTCTGGTTCTGAACAGGCAGGGGTCGATGTAGTTGTTTGTGTTACCAATCACTACGACAATATATACGTGTATAATGCTTTGGGAACGTGCTTTCTTTGTCTGTGCATTAAAAAGCTTTATAACTATCTATTTTTGTCGATGCAGTTTTATCTGTTTCTGTTCTATTCACGTTCACTTCGGCCTTCGCTTGACCATGTCCACTCGGCTTCAGCGGCGCCGAAGCTAGCCACAAAAGACGCATGCAAAAAACGATATAGAATGTCACCAGCTATGAGGAATTGTATCGCCTTGACACACCGCCGGATGCTCACTTATTCGGTTTCTTATGACGTGAATAAACAGCTTCTGTTGTGCGAGTTAATAAACGACCGCATCTTCAGCTACCACTACCAAACGATATAGTCGACCTACGCTGCACGTTTCAACCAGGCAGACGCCATTACTGAACTACGGCGTTTTCCGACTGTATCATGCGTTTGTTGGCCTGTTTGTTGACGAACAAAGCCCGCCCAAAAGGACAGTCCAGCTGAACAGCGTATATATATATATATATATATATATGTATGTATACAAATTATAGTGTATGCATAATATACCGTGTACACTTACGGCAAAAACAATGTTTTGCTAGTTTATAGATTAGTACATTTTTCCTTGATTAGTTACTACAAGGATTGATAGAACCATTTGACAAAATGAGGGGCGCCAACACAGCTCATATATACTCATCTGAACCAACTGCTTTGGGGTACTCATTCATGGAAGTTGCAGGAAACACCGCCTTCATTAAACGTTTGGCAGTGCCATTTACCAATTTTCGGTAAGATCTCTGCGAAAATTCTGCTGCTTCTGTACCGCCAAAAAAGGCGTTTCAATGTTCCCGGCGTTATATACTCTGTTAGAGCTGGTCAGAGATGTCGTAACCATACTCGACTCACTTAAATTTCATGAGTCAGGCGTGGGCAGTAACACTAACATTCATAATAATAATAATAGCGAAAAAATCGTAATTCGTTGGTTTAGTGGAATATGCATTAAGTCAACGAGTTACGTTATTGCAGATACAGCGGGAACAGGTTTGACAGTAACATATAAATCTATTAAGTAACCAGTAAAACATGGACAATTACCGGTTTTCGTCAACTCCTAAGATGGTAATGAAATTCCAATTTTTCGCTGATTCTATCCAAGAAGAAAATGCAAAGACCAGCCTGCCACGCTTGTTTTTCGTGTGTTTACATGCGAATCAGGAGTACGTGACGTGTGATTTTATTGACATTTACTAGCACGTCGAGACGATTCCGTAGAGTCTGCAACCACTGTTATACGATCAACTCCCAGTTGTATCCTTTGCAGGGCAGGCACCATTCTAGGAGTAGGCTGGTGACATCCTGCTTGTAAAAGCATTGAGGCCGTCCGCTGTCTGCTTATCTTGTTTTACGGATGGAAAAGAACTTCACCAGACGATATATGCGGCAAACTACTGATACTCGACACACTTCACAAGCCTCCGCCGCATCGTCCAGACCTTGCCGGCCAGCCCCTTCTGTACATTTGCCGAAGAGGGTTTTCCCGAGCGAACAATAACTTCGACGTTCTTACTTTGACTACTGCCGTTACGGCCGCTGCTTGAACAGCGCCGGCGCGCCTCGTCGCCGACGACGGCAACGTCATCCCTCCTTGAGCGCCTCGGAGCTTTGGGGTGAAGCACGTGCCTAAACGTAATTGCCTTTACTGCGGATGAAGTGACCAGAACCCACCGCGGCCAATCAAGCGACGTACTCAATTGCGAAATAAACGCATGCCTGGCGGAGGCGGGACCTGATGCAGCAAAAACATGCTCCCATACTTTTCTAGTCAGTCCGTGTAGATCGCCGCCGGTTTTGTTCACCGGAACTACGCTAAAATGGTGATCGTAAAAGCAATAACAAACACTGGACGACCATGTCTGGTGGAGTAATTCGAATACGTGCGAGGGAACTCCAGCCGCGGATTTTACGGATGTCTTAATTTTTCGGAAAAATATAATTTTGATTCGAGCTCATCACCGCCGCATCTCATCCCGGTGGCTCGGCAGAAACCTGAGTAGTAATTGTCTGTCGAATGCGTCTGTGAGCGAATCGGCGACAATCTGCCTCGAATATGGGATGGGAAGTGCCGCTGAAGCGCGGGTGGCGAAGCGCTTTGGTAAGACGGCCAGGCTAAACAATAATTGTGCGCAGAGTAACAGACAGATTGTACTGGGAAAGGAGGCACTTAACCCGTAAACGTGGTGAACAGGACACAATCGATGACAATAATGATTCAAAATGACCAGTTGCTAAGTTTCGTTAAAAGCGACGAACAATGAGAGTTGTTAACTAGTTTTGCTATCCGGCTAGTTTGACGACCTTAGCTCTCGAACGGAATGTGTAGGAAGGCGACAAACTTGGTACACACATGGCTAAACGAGAACAAAACGTCACTATTCTATGCGTAGAGCTGCACTGTTGTTTCACGCACGTCGAACATATGTATGATATACGCCTCGGATGAATGCATTGTTCAGCGTTATCACCCGGCGGGCGGAGAGCCCGCGTCGTATTTGAGGTCCTGTCTTAACTTGGCCGTTTCGATGACAAGCACAACCTAGTGCGGAAAACCATGGCCTTGGTTGGCCTAGGCTGGCCTAGGCCGGTCCACGTCTGGCTGAGAATCTTTTATTTCCGTGTTTGATGCACGAAACGGTTGGCACAGTCTGGCGTCATTTGTGCTTGGCTTCGCCTGCTTTCTGTTTCGGCCATAAACGAGAGATCTGGCCAGATCGAGACAGGCACGTTGTCTACACTCCTGAATTTCATCCTGGCTTGCCGTTGTCTATGTGTGGGTGTGCGCGTGTGCGTGTGTGTGTGCGCGTGTGCGTGTGTGTGTGCGCGTGTGCGTGTGTGTGTGTGTAAGTGTGTGTCTCTAGAGACGAGACGGCATCTGCTGGAAGAAGAGCAGAGAGAAAGCAGTTGCAGTCTGCTCCGGAAGAGAACAGGCCTGCTCGCTCACTTGTCTTCGGAGGACGGCGAGATGAGTAAGAGGGCTAGCGAGACCGCTTTGGGTCATTCGGCCATAGCTGCTGATAGGCCCATGGGGCCTGGTGGACCTCAATGGCCAACCCACGCATCGAATCTCCAGTCGACTGACTTGGTAGCGCGGCCATGCCGGGGCAATCACTCGGCAATTCGAGTGATGCAATCTCAGCCTAGCCTAGGAGATGCATGGGATAAACGCGCCATGCCTGCGAGTGGCCGACAGGCAGGCGCATGTGGCCAAACATTTCTGCTGCGATAGCCCCCCGCCCCAGCTGGATGACGGAATGATTCTGTGGGCGTTGACGAGGACGACGCAGAACAGCAAACAAAATGAGCCTGCGCCGTGGGTTTTGCAACTTGCCGTGACAGGGTTTAAGTGTGTGAAGTTTAGTACAAGACAACGAGAAAGTTCTGCCGGTTCTTGTCCTCGTCGAGTGACACAGTCTGGTACATCGAGATTGGCTGTGCAAAATTTTTTTCGTGTTATTGAAAATGTTTCTTAGCTGAACATCCGGTTAGGTACTACACGAATAAAACTGCTAATATAAGCAGGTACCTCTAACTGAGTAAACTATATAAGAAAATCGTACGATATTTTGGTATTTTTTCTTTGTGCAAATTGTGCAGGATTCGTACGAACAGGCTTTTGCTTTAATTATTAACGGATATTTTACCGATATGCGCCTACGAAACAGAGCGCAAATCGCTGTTTCGTATCGCGAGCCGCGGCACTAGGCAGAATTTTAGGTGTGTTCGCTGAAGTGAAGGACGGTGAGCGTTTTCCAAGCACTTCCATCCCTAGAAAACCCCGAAAGCAACGCGTGCATGACAGACGATGTTAGCCGTTAGCAATACCCGCTCCTCATCCAACAAAGACCGCTTCCCTCCGTTAATAAACGCACCGAGCCCAGGCAGGACGTTCCGGTGCGGTGAGCTTCGGCTAGCTTAAATCCTCGTTTCGATAGAGATTGCCATGTTCCCCGAAGAGCATCGCAGTCAAGCACAGACGATCATCCGCATTGAGCTGACGCGTTCGCTACGCGGAGCTACTGCTAACGGGATACATTGAAAAGTGTTCGTCTGAAGGCTCCAGGATGACGATCCTCTACGAGCTCCAACCAGGCCGTACATGGCAGCTAAATACGGGTACCAAATATTTCCAGGGCTAACCACCAGCCAACACGGTAGCGCTTTTTGCATTACCCTGTAAGGCGAATAACCCCCATGATAAACGTGAACATGCGACGGCGTCTATCGGACCCTGCGTGCACCCCCCACCCACGTGTCGCCTCCTCCGGTCGCGCCGAGGCGCACGCGAAGACCGCACGAAAGAACCTGACCTCAACGAAGTACGGCTACCAGGGACGTTCTTCACGTCCATTCTCCGATCGTTGACAATCTCCGCACGTACGACTGAATGCGAGGTCTAACGCACCGTCGCACGCCAACTCCACCACCGAAATGGAATCCAGTCACTACAAACGGCGTCGTTGCTCCATGTTTATATTTACCTCTTCTTCGCTGGCGCTACTACAGCAGCGTTACGGACTCGAGGCACTCCAGAGCACGTTATTGTGTTCAGACGAGTGGAAACGCTGAGTAAGAACGACAGACGTTGGCATATTGGCGGCTTCGTCCGAACGAACCTTTCCGCCTGTCAGTTTATCGATATCGACCACTATGAGGCGAATAGCCGTACGGAGTCCGGCTGGCGGCTATGGGATGTCGCCACGCGACGCCGTCCAAGGAAGAGCTATTAGATATGGTACGGCGACGACGTCGACAGCGACGCTGAATTAGTACGAATATTCTCTCGATTCGTACGGAGAGACGCTTGCAACCCGAAACCTCGGCAGATTGGTCAGCGTCGAAAGGCCAGCCTAGCTCGGTTCGTTTTGAACTATTCTTAGCCGACGCGAGTCGCTTTCGACGGCATAAACTCGTACACGTACAAATCCACAGACGTGGAACGATGACTGGTCAGTGAAAAAAAATTCGCGAGAAAAATTTGTGTTGGCCCATGTCGTTAGGGTTCGCTTGGCAGGGGTTCGTACGGGTGGCAGACGTATTCGTCCACCGGCGAGTATCGCCGACCGACGGGGTTGTCTCGAATCTTTGTTATCTTCGATTCATGGATTCGCACAGCAGCTACACAGCAGAGACACAGTCGAAGAAAAAATCTTCTCGACCGTCAGCGCGCCCTCGTAGACGCTCGAACAGACACTAGTCTGTTGTTAATTAGAGGGCCCGTGCCAGTTATCGAACAAAAAAATGCGACCTTTGTTCCAACCTACAACGAAGGCCTCAGCCGCACGGCCTGAGGTTGCAGGCAGGCCCTGTAAACTGATCGGACAGTCAGGTACACCATGAACAGGCGCATGCACGGCCTTTACGGCGTTTTTACGCCTGCGTAGCTTTGGCAGGACAAATCGGCCATACACACTCACTTAATTGGTCGCGAATTGGGAGCGAATCACGTCTGCGGTGGCAAAGTTCGCTGACAGAAAAAAAGGCCACACACGAAAGATCGCGATGTAGCTGAGCTTCATTGTTTTGTGCTGGCCAATCCGGCTGAAACTGACTCCAGTCTGGGGGTGCTCGAAAGCCGCACTCTCGGAGCGCCGTTGCCACCGCAAATATTTCCCAGGTCTGACCGCGGACAGGTGTCGATTTTCTGGGCGACCTGAAATTCGATGCTACGACGACAATGTCGAAGGTACCTTCGAGCATGTTGGCGGCATTCGGCCACACTCGAAGTTAAAACTTCGTCTCGGTGTACTTCACTGGCCAGCGGTTAATCGACAGAAATCGACTCATTTTGTCATACCTCTCAACATCGAAGCAGACGCATGTCGCGTCTCAGAGCACACGACGAAATATCTTCGTATTCATCTTCGCACACACACACACACACACACACACACACACACACACACACACACACACACACGCGCAGCGGCCAGGTCTACGCGTGCGAGCTGGGGCCATAAAAGCTAATTAACAAAACAATTAGATCCGGCAGTACCGCGTACTGGGTGCTCCGCAGGGTGTTCGCGTGACGCTCCGTTCGCAATTTGGCTGAGTAGACAAATCCCATTTTTCCTCGCCACGAAAATACTTCTACTGAACAGGGGCAGATGATGGCGGCGATGTAATTAGTTGACGACATTTAATTGGGCATTAATATGACGATGCCCCTCTGCCTTCCAACGGTTGCTCGTGAGTTCGGTGATGCTCTACATGATTGTGCAGTTGCTGTTTACGAATATTGGACAGAGCGACGCATAACCGCCAAGGGAAAGGTCCCGCCCGAAGATTTCTCGGTTTGGAGACATTTCTCTGCGGCATTCGTTGACTGCGGGGTGATCCCTTCGATGGAGTCGCGTGAACATTCACTGGCTGAGGGCGGCATCCAGGACTCATCAGGAGTCTACGCATGAGATGGTGGCATATCAACGACAGACCGCGTGCCGTAACCCAGTAACGAGTTGTTGTCGGACACGATTCGCTGTTGTTGTCGGCAGAACACGACCAGCAAACAAATTCGTCGTTTAACCGACTCAAAACAGTGAGAAAATTTAGGCCCGTGGATACGTTCCGGTTAGGCAGGGCTGTTACGCGATGCGTCGCGCCACTCCGCCGTCATGCTCGTTGCCGTGGGGGCATTTCGTGGAGCGGCGGTCACGGACGGTAGACGCCAATGGCGGGGCGGGAGGGAACCAAATGGGGATAGATTGATCGATAGATTGATCGAAGCGTTTAAAAAGCAACGCGAAAACGCTACCATAAACGGTTCAGGTTGGCTTGACTGTCAGCCTTGAGCAGATACGAGAAGGGTGAACAAATCTTGGGTGAGCATCGCTGCAGCTGTTCGTTCTTAATCTACATTTTTCTGTTTGAAGTTTTTCGAAATTCAATTGTTTATTTACAAGCTGTCTCTCTCTCTCTCTCTCTGTATATATATATATATATATATATGGTGTAAATTGACCATACCCGTTAAGTTGGCCTCTCAGGTACCGTTCGCTGATTTCGCAACATCACAGGTGATACGCCAGCTATGGCAGTGAACATATTCGCTTGTCTGGACCGTCGTGTCGCGCCAACTGTGCCAATATCATGCGCCGTATTCGCTCGACAATTCGCGTTTGTCGTTTCGGTTTATTCGCATTTGTCAGAAGGGGCAGACGAAAACCGGTCCGACCACATCGACCAGTGAGAGAAGAGAGAGAGAGAGAGAGAAGGGGCCTGATCAGAAATCAAATCTGGGTCGCCTGTTCATCGCTGGGGTGTCGCACTTCTGAGTGACGATCACAACGCGCGCAAGACGGGGAGGAAGGGGAAGGATGGGGAACAGTCACAACCGCGTCCTCACCCCGCCTCAATTGTGGAGATGAAGGCCATTCCGGCCGATTCCTCTAGGCCGAAGGCAGTGGCTGTGGTGTTTTCGAACGAAAAACGAGCCGCATAGATTTGTTCGTTGTTTTGGCTCCTGCGCGCGTCTGTTGGCCGAACACAGCTGCCGGCGGAGTGCCGATGGCGGTCCAAGAATCAAAACAAAGTCGTGGGCGCCCAAGGGCGCTTGCGGCAAGCGGTGCTTCGTTGTAAAACCGCTCGGGCGCTAGTCTTGTGCTGCTCGTCAGCTCCTGTCACCGCGCGTACGACGGCGGGCGATCTCGGCTGTAGCGTGAAGACTGCGTTTTCGGGCTACACCCGATGCTGCGGCCGGGGTCGACCCACTCCGGGGGTCCTAGTCTTCTGCGGGGTTCAGGTCCAAGCAGATTAAGCCCGAGCGATGCAGAAAACGCCGAACACTGCCAAAAGAGCGGGCCCTTGCTGCAATGGTATTGCACAAGGACAGGCGTAAGAAGGACGTAACGAACGTTAGGTGAATACAAACCCACTCGGCGAAATAGACCGGTCCAGACAATACCGTGAAATCATACGGGGGCGTTTATTCATTTGTGAGACAGACCAGTTGAACTAATGGTTGACGGCTTGACATGAGTGGGATCGGATGCAGAAGTAGCGAATACTTCTGCGGTATCCCATAATTGCATTGTGCCTCTAGAAGGGGCGATGTTCGCTGCGATGATGCTGATTGTGCTGCGCATCGCTATAAAATGCTACTCCCTGGCCATCAAGCAGAGACGGGGTTCCTCTACAAATGGACGACGCACTATTTATGCTGCGAGACAGGACAACACAAATGACTAAACGAACTTTGGCAACAGCTGTCGAGGACGATTCAGCTAACGAAGTGAGCTCTCCAATCAGTGTCATTACTGCATGACCGTCGTTACTACAATTGCGCAACGCAACTGATGGGCGCAAAAATCACAGCTGAAGAGCTGTATTAATATCTGTCGAGTTATATCCTCTAAGAATGGTACTAAACGACCGAAACTATCCCGAACTAAACCGAAAGCGGAATATATTACTGACCCTTCTAGTTTTGGCGATCTCTGTGGACGATTTTAGGCGCGCACTGCCTAAACAATTTTGTGCTAACACGAAGATAGCGTTCATCATGTGCTTCGTTTTTGAAATCCATGACCTTCTCATGACAGCTTCTTCTGCAATAGACGCCTTGCGTCCAGCCTTTTGATGGGGCCAAACGCAACGTACAGACAAACCACTTTTCTGTCACTAACTAAATCGATCAATCAAAGGTGCGACTAATAAACGGATTGCAATAAACTACAGTGACGAGTTCTTCTTAATGAACAAGATGACGAGCTATGTTTTTGCTTGGTTATTCGTGAAAACAGCCTAAGTGAGCTCGCGAGTAGCGGCCACCCTTTGCCGGAGCCGAAGCGAAATGCCAAAAGGTGTGAGTTTTACAGAGCAGTTTGCCCCGTCGTTGCCCCTGTGCGCACTACGCAACCCCGGACCAACCGCGGGGGCGACGCCCGGTCCTTTCGTACGGATCCGATACGCTTAGCTGCATTGCCATTGAAACTACGCTACGCAAACAACGATCCAGCCGTTACCCCATTATCTGAGGGGTGTTTGTTGTTTTGTGACCTATCCGTCGCCAACACCGTCCAGCTTGAACAAGTCGGGATTACGGTTCGCCCCAAGAACTTTGCGATTTGTTGTCCACAACAAAAATGCGTTCGCTGTTGAAGATTCTGTTGTAGTTCTGCTTAGCACAACGGATGCTACGAAGGAGAAAAACACGAACAGCAAAAAAAGCTTTGTTCACCTTTCTCGCCTGCAGTAAACTGGTTTTGTACGCCGCGTCGCAAAAATCAAACGTCAGCGTTGGCAAGACACATTTAGGCCTTGTTGAAACGACATCTTTCCGGTCACATGACGAGTGAAACTCTGTTTGCCGATTTATTTTTTCGTGACGAAGGCGAATAGCGCAGATTTCGCGGGTCTCGCGGCGGCTGCAAAAGGTACTGAATTATTTTCGATCGTTTCTTCGCCAGTCGACATTGTTCTCGTTTGTATGTCCAAAATGGACGAGTAGTGGCCAACTGTGGATTTCGTTCCGTTATCACTCTAATTATTTCGATGCATTGTTCACCTCGAATTCTATGGCGTTGCTGAACGGCTGGCGAAGATTCGATGAAATCTTGCGGCATCTCGGAGAGGTTCGTAAGCATTGCCGTGGTGAACGAATTTCCCTAGCGGTGAACCATCGTCGCTCACTTTGTTCCAGCGGCAGCTGTCGATACTTGGTCGTAAATATTAATAGCAATCAATAAATTCAATTTAGGTCAACATTGCCGTTATTTAGCGTAAAATCCGGGATTATTTGCGTTGTCTGAATCATCCTACGTTCAGACGTATCGTGCTATCCTACGGTTTTCCTGATTATCTATAACAGCTTTAAACCATTATTGCGTGTAATTCGTGTCGCGTACTTGACAAAAAAGCACCGTTAATGTCCTGAAATAAACAAGTAAAATAATACTGGTTCGAAACAGGAGCCTTGAGGAACCCCAGACGAACACGACTAGAGTTTACCAACTGCGTGTTGAGTTTGACGCGAACAAAATTTATTTGCTAGACACCCGTCTATCCAACACAGCGCGCGTTCATCAATACCAGGAGATTTAAGCTTTGGATATTATTGCTTTTCGATAGTTAACCCCATCGAAGACCTTGGAGTGATCGAAATAAATGCAATCAGATATCTTCTCACCGCTATTAAAAACGTAATCGTCCTGTCAGTCACATCCACTACTCGAGTTGCATTGGACTTCCTTCTCTTGAAGCCATATACGGCTTGTGCTTTAGAACCCTGATTATAGGAAGTTCCACGTACGCTTCACCAGTATCTTGACGCATGCACAAGAAAATGTCTTCCGCGGTAATTGTACCGTCAAACCCGTAGCAGCTTAATATCACCACGGACAGCAGCTAGCGTCAGACCCTTGGTGGCTTCGATAACAATATACATATATATAATATACATACAATATATATATATAGTGTCGTCGCGTACATTATACCGCGCCGTGTTCAGCCGCGAGCGAAAGTCACAAAAAGCCGCCGGCGTCAGTTCAAAAGCAATCAAGCTGCCCCGCAGTTAGTGCATATGCGCGTCGAAATCATCGA
>MNPL01010580.1:0-11222 GCA_002081605.1 Tropilaelaps mercedesae
ATATATATATATATATATATATATATATGTGAATTCGTCGTTTATGACCCGTCAATATGGTAGAGGCTCAGCCCATTAATGAGAAGCGTCCAAATATCTACTACCTCAAACCATCAACCAACCGGGTTGTGATCTAACTAGAACCACGGGCCGGGTAGCCGGAGAGTCACTGAGGTACGGGATGGAGGGGAACGTTTGCCGCCGTTGGACGCCGATCTTCGGTGTGTCCATATCGACCTGAACTATGAGCGACCTGTCACTTGTTCGTCCCAGCCAGCTAAGTTGTTTTGTCTGCAATGGAGTTGCGGTTAATGGAGTCGCCCTCGCCTTTCCTCCGCCTCTCCCCCGCGCAAGAAGTGAGTGCGGTCTTGCGAACTAGTCCTGCCAGCGCGAAAACCAGCACTGTTCGCTGGGGGACTAGATGGGGGTACGGTCGTTCCTTGTCCGTTCGACATTAACCAGACTCCCGATGAACGCCCTAAACCTGCCAGTCAGTTACGAACCTCTCTTCGCCCCGAAGATCACATCGAATTGTAGACCGCAAGGAGGCCAGAGTCTAGCTCCAAACTAAGCCGATTCAAAGGGAAAAGTCACTCGACAATAGACACAACAACCGAACAATTGCATATGAGCAGTGTAAGACGATAGGTAAACATGTCCATCTGTATTCAGTAGCCAAGAAGGAATCTGCCTGAAAGAAAGCTGACGACGCTGAGATGCTGGCAGAGCTGAGCACATTTCCGCACTATTTACGCATTTACCAAACCTTCACGACACCGTCATTCGCTAGCGGGTAGAGGTCTCCTCTCGTCATTTACTGGTTGCCCAGCCCCCCGGGGCAAATAGAGCTCGGAGCCCTATGTACGCACCATTAGTCGTCGCAAGCAGCAGCAGCAGCAGCAGTTTACCAAGAGCTAGTGAAAGCGCATTGCTGTACCCACGACCCTCCGATCCTCTGGGCTCGAGCAGTTGTGACAGTGGCACTGTCAAAAGGTCGTGACATTCGAACCGCAGGCCCCTTTAGAAAGCAGGGACAGCACTTGCCTAGATGCCTAGGTTCGGTCGTCCCGGCCGTCGATCTGTTTGGCCGTTCCGCTTTCGCAGAGAGGCAACCCCTACGGCCCGAGACGGCTCTCCACTTCATTGGCGTCCGGGGCCCCCGCTCCATCGACTTCGGTGTCTGGGTCTTGTCTTCGAGACATGAAGATGTCGGGTTGGCTAGTGAGAGGTCCATGAGAGTGTACACGCCAAAGTGGAGAGTGTGTGAGGGCCGCGGCGAGGGATAAAGAGAGGCAAAGCAGGAAAAGATCTACGGGGAACTACTGTGACCAGTGGAGCGAGAGACTCCGTCGGGGGCGATGCTTAGTCTGCTGAGAAATAAGCGAACAGGACTGAGGAGGAGTTGGCGGTAACGAAAGAGACATTTGGTCGCTCTCCAGGCAACGCTAACCAGGATGACAGAAGAACTGTTTGATACTCTGCTACGTCCTAATGTAATCAATGTTTGTCTCAAAGTCAACAACGAACTATCGAACTATTTGAATCTTCTCCAAAATTGACTACGCACGCATTCCTAGCGAGGGTCAGTACTAATGCAGGATCTGAGATCGCGTTCACACGTACGACATCGCCGTGTCAACAGAGCGGCAGTCGCATATGCGTGTGAAGCGAATTCATGTCGCTGAGTTCTAAGGAATCGCATTAGCTAAGTGGATGTTCTCTAGAATCACAAATAGCGATCTCGAGTGCAGGAGAAAAACGAAAAACGCCAAAATATCGCGCATATATCACAGTCTCCGATGATATTACTTAACGCTGGTCGTAACCTCTTTAGAGTTGATTGCCCTACGTCTCGTATGTGACATTGCCACGTTCGACTTTCGTCGTAAACAAAACGCGCACTTAGTGTTAACGCCACTCTCCCATGGCATGGCTTTCGGCCTAGTAGTGAAGTAATAGTAGTAGTAGTAGTAGTAGTAGTAGTAGTAGTAGTAGTAGTGAAGGTCTCAACAAAGACAGACGTGGCTGCGAGTTTTCTTGAAGCCCGTACGTACACATTCCATGTTGGACCTTGACGAACCCGGAAAAACGCGTCGTGCTTGAGCACGACGACCCCGTGAACAACGGTACAATGGTTGCGAACGTAAAGCACGTCGAGAACATCAAGAAAAGCATTTTAGAACTGCCGCCGGCACCGGCCTCATACGAGACGTTAAACGCATGGCGCGTCGCGGAGGTTTCTAGCTGTTCCAGGCTTCTAAGATCTGGGATTCGTCTGCCCGAAACCCAGAGCCTCGCACGAGTAGGGCAGATCACGAACACGAAGCGCAGCGTAAAAACGACTAAAAACGCACACAGCGTCGCGCGTCGACGACGACAACAACAATTGAGAAGTCAGCGAGTTTTGTGTGTTGGCGTGTCCGCCGTGGACGCTGGTCGCTTTGCGCATCGCTTCCATATATTTGCCGAGCGTGCCGAAAAGAGTTATTCGTCGGCAGGGTGTCGAGATTTGCCCAGCGGCCCTTGTCCCGCCCGATGATGACAACGACGGCCACGACGAACTCAAGTCGTAGCGAGAGAAGGAATTCACTTAAACTCGAGATTCTTCTGCGGTGGATGAGTGCATAACCATAGATATATGTGTGTGTGTGTGTGTGTGTGTGTGTGTGTGTGTGTGTGTGTATGCGTGCGAATGTGAGAGGTTCATACCAGCCTTCTACCACCAACCGAAACTCCTTTTTAGAGCAAGGCGGGAAGAACCCCACGATGCTGGGCTTACAATCCTGTTCTCATGGGCCCGGACCTCGACCGAAAAGACAGAACGCTGTCATAGGAATGTGAACGTAGTGAATGCTATGCCCGTAGCTAGTGGAATTTTGCTTCAAAAGTGGTTTGACTTGGCCTCGTGGTCGTCTCTCTCTTCAGCCCTTTTTCGAGGTTATGGTGCGTACACTCATTTGACTGCCGCCAGATGGACGGTGTGTGACTCATCATAACCTAACTTTTCCTCGAGGATACGTTTGCGTTTGCCAGTGAATAACAGGAAATGTACCCCCATGTCGTCTATGCACCCTGTCAGCACTGAGTTCGTCGGTCGCGGCAAAGCGACAAGATCCCAATGCCTACAGCAGCTGGGCCGTACGCCGAAAAAAAGTGTAAACAGTGAAATTTCGAGTCGTTCATGTTGAGCATCACCGCCATCATGATCATTATCGCCATCACTGTCATCATTGTCATCACAATTGATTGGTGAAATTGCAATCTATACGAAGCTTTATTTTCTGTACGAAAGTTGGGAGGTTAACGTTTTCGGGAAACAATGAACCTATCCGTAAATACGCCTCCGTAGCTTTACCGTAAAGTGAGTTGCCAGAATTCGTTCAATTCTACATGAAAGGTCACTAGAGAGTGTTTGCTAACACGTGTGAAATTATATTTAGTATTATAGTGTAATGTGGTCAAAATACAAAGTCCTCAAAGAATATTTATTCGAATTCTTATATGAGCAGGTAGCCAAACAGAACTCGTTTATATGTATCAGCTTATTTTATAATTAAAGGCTCGCGAACATAGCGAGGAAGGATGTTGGTATAGGAAACGCGGAATACTCTCTTATAGTAACTAAGTTTCATATAATGAATTGGAATAGGGAGAAGTCCATGTTTTGCTAGACAAGCACTCCGCGTTACGGCTGGGTACAACTCGCCCGAAGCGAAGAACGGGCGCGCGCACAGCGAGGCACCATTAAATTTCCCTAGGGAAGGAAGCTCCGACTTGGTTTTGGCTTTTGGGGGCCTGCTAGATTGTTGTATGCCAAATGGAGTCAGTTAGCTCTGAGAGAGAGGCCGAATTTCTTTAAATTGCGGATAACGAGATGAAGCGGTGGGCGGTCGCGCACTCTGATGGGGTACGGAGATAAACTACTATGCTCCAGCGTAGAAGAGCCAAGGGAACAGTGGATCAGGAGCTTTTTGCCCAAGAGGTAATTAGTAGTATCTAGAGCACACTCTCCGGCCAGCATAAGCCTTCTAACGTCCGATCAACAACAGCAAAAATTGGCGTGCTGCAGCTAATTAGGTGCCATTTCAAATATCTCGTAAACGATGTCTCACGATTGCCGGCGTCAGAGACGGATAAATTTGAGACCGTTGCAACCAGGCTGTAGAACGAATGCCCTGCAAAAGTCTAGTAGTAGAACCCGGCTAGAATGGCATTTGCTTCTTTTCAATGAGTTTAATTCAAAGGTAGTAACCTGAAAGACGGTGAACCTACTTTACTAGGAGGCAGACAACTCTCTGGTTCGCTACGGCAGACTTCCTGCGAGCTTGCCTGCTACTCTGCTGCACGAAGCCGGCAATGTCGAGGAAACACTCGATAAAATCAGGGAGAAGCCGTGTTTGTGGGATTGCAACTCTTAAGGGAAATTCCGCTGTTTCTTTCGACACGCTGGGGTGAGCAGAGTTTCTTCATACGTGCGCCAACGAGGCTCACAGCACCGAAATTCAGCCTGACCGACTGCCATTACTCGAGTGCATCTGTAAGGCTGCGTGTGGGACTAGGACAGAGAACGTAAGAATAGCAATGTTAATAATACTAGTCTGATCCGACAGAGGTGCAACACATTCAAACAGCTACAACGTATGAACGTATGATGATCATTAGCAGGCATTTTTTCTTATATTTCCTATGCATCCGTCGAAGTGCCATGCCAAAGAATCGTTGACGGCCTTCTAGTGGGAGTGATGGTAACCTGTAACGGGGGTAACGATAACGGGGATAATCATTTAATAGCGAACCTCGGCGTTACCATGCGCTATGACGAATCCATTAAAATTGATCATGATGATAATATTCTATACTGTGGCTCATCGCCAAAGAAAAACATACAGTATGGCCACTCGATGACGAAGTGACACCCAATCAACGCTTGAATAATGCAGAAAATTGAAGATAACTACATGTTGTTCGAAAAAAGCTTCGAGCTATTGCTGAGAAAGTTTCAAGCACCGATTCTCAACGATTAAGCTCATGCGTTTTAGCGCACTTAGTCTGCTGTAGTTCGAGACCACTTCGATGCACATGGGATTCGTCGAAGCTGTCCCATTATGCGTATTTTAGTAACATATCGCGTATTACGAGCACTATTCAGTTAAACAAACGCATGCCGTCACATTATGTCTTGAATAAACATAATTTAGATGCATATGCTGATTTGGCGATTTCACTTTCATTCGATTAAATACACCACAACAATCGTCAGACTAACTTCACAAACATACGTGTTTGTTGGGTGTGCCTATTTCCTTAGAGGGTTGTGATGTCGAAGTGGACGATCCATGAGGCACATTGAAATAAAGCATCAGAGTCTCAGACGCACTCGAAATCCAAATAACTGAGTGAAGGGAAATATTTGGGTCTCGTTAAGCCACGAGCTTTTCTGTTTCGTTGTCTTCCAGTTAGCCTTCGGCGAATGGTTAACTGAAGGACGCTGTACCCCAGCGCCTGGGACACAGCGTGCGCCCTTCATAAGCTAAGCAACGTGACTTAAGGCTGTTGCTCGGAGTTGAGCAAGAGCTACTCCCACTTTGTCAGACTTGCCGCCGCCTTGGGCATCGATGATGCATGCTGAAGTCTAAGCTTTGCGTGGACAAGGCTTAGAAGGGTGCCAAGACGAGGACAGAAAACGCAAGGGAATATATCTATTTGTTGATGTTACGAGGCATCGATGACAATAGCGAACGTGTGAGGTATTATGCTGTCTAACCTCGAAGGATCATGAAATTGTCCGGACTTACTTAACGTTGTAATTTAGGTAGGAACGTTTACATGATGTGTGCTCGCAAATCATGGTCAAGGCACACTGTCAGAAGCCATAAGTAAAAAAAAGGATTTAAAGTGGCACATACTGATCTTGTAGTGATTTACTCATAGGAATTTATATATGCGTGTTTAATGAGTTCAAATTTCGTCGCTTGTTATCATTAGAGTTTTATACTAGCAGCGTGGACAACCTCACGGCTACAATTGTCATTGCGAATTTTTCTGTGAAATAACCTATTTACGAACTCATGAATAGGAACTCATGAAATGACTCGATAAATGTGCACTACATGTGTTTGTGTATTGCAAAATGTCAGAAGAAACTACATATTTCGACGATGGTGCCGAAACTGTAAGAAGAGTACATCCACTAATCTCGTTAATTCAAAAAAACTCTATGCACCTTTAATATAATACCGCGCTGTAGACCTTAGGTTGTAGAGCGACCTGCGAGTTGTCTCCGCGCCCTGAACCCGTCGTAAATCCGACGAACCCCAATTGACTACACCAACCGCTCTGTCACTTATGAGTGGCCCCCTCATTCAGTTGACCTATTGCCGTTTGCTAAAGCTCGTTGGAAATGGATAACCAAACGCTAAATTGCTTGTGATACCTAAGCAAACAGAAAATGCTTAGTGGTGAAAAATCTACATATCAAATCAGGAGGATTTATACCTGTTTACAACAACAGTCTCAAGTACAACCAAGTCTGTACTTTTATGGCAAAAGTCCCGCAGCTTCAAGAAGTAGCAGCAACCATTTGACTAAAATACTGGGGGAGAGTTCTTATAACGTCTAATGTGTGAATCATCATCTTAGAATTAGAAGTGATTTTTAGCGACGTTCTTATTGACCGTTAGCTTTGGCTAGTTCGCTGGGTGAATAAACTTAGCGTAACAGTGTAAGGGCGAAAACACGAGGGATTGCCATAGTTCTGGTTGTACGCTTTTTTCCGCGTAATATCTAGACTGAATTCGAAAGTGTGTGAACGCTTATCGTTTACACTACTTGTATGCATCAGTACGTGTATTTTTATTAAACCTGCACCGGACCCAGTAGAGTCTGTGAAACGTTAACTCGTTTTCGATGATCCAACATACCCTTGTCCCAGGTGATCTGGACTGTAATCTAGACCGCACCTCGGTGCGAAAAAAAGGTCTGAGCTGAGAATTTCTGATAAGCCTAAAACTGATGTAGAACGTTGCTTGGCCGTTTTCTCGGATCTGCAGCCGATAGAACGGTTTCTTCCAGCAAAAGATCTGCAGTATTCCCAAAGGGTAACACTATGCATGCAAATATCACAGCAGTTTATATCCCACTTAAAAAAATAAATATATATATATATATATATAAGGCAATCGCTCTTAATGTTTTGCAAAGAGTACCTTTAAACGAGGGTATCTATTGTGACTAGCGTAGCTACATATGGTACAGTGGAAATGAACAAAATTTTCTTCTTGGGTTCTCTGTTTTCGTCTCAGACGGCGGTTTTTTGTCTTCTTCCAAATTTTTCACTCAATATATTATTCATGTCAAATTGAAATTTGGCATGAAAAAATGGCAAAAAAAAATATTTCTACTAAAAATACCTTCTTTGCCATATGTCTACAACTGATTCAGCTTTGTCAGTGTTAACTGAGTTACAATAATCGTACGCAAATAAAGTTTTATTAATCACACTCATTGTGTGTAATAAATACACCAACGCAATTGCCACGCGTTCTCCAAAGGCAAAAACAGGCCTGTTTAAAATGTCCGGACCGAATCGTTTAGCGAGGCCGGAAGCCCAAGGGTGATGCTATGTTCATAAAGGGAATAGGCGCGCAGAATCTGGCAGGCGCGAGCGGGATCGCGTGCCTCTAGCAGGGTGCGCGGGCCACATGCCTAATTAACGCTACCTTAGGCCTTATGTCTGACCCCCGCTTACAGATTCGCCGAGCTGTGTGATCCAGTATTATCTGCGTATGGAGAAGAAGTGAGACCCACTGGCCCTTACGCCAGGTAGTAGCCGACGGACAGATTGTACAGGATGTACTTGTCTTTGTCCTGAGAGAACAATGGCACACGCAGATACCACTGTAGGGAGGCCGGGAAAGGGGCGGATTTGTACTGAAGAGAACAGGACGAGGCTGGACGACAGACAAACGTAATGTGGGTGGGCTGCGCAGGCGTCAAAATGTGCCTACATAATTGTAATCGTACATGGCTTAGTCTTTGATGATGAAAATATTTGCGGCGGTTTATATGCACTATTCACATGGCTATAGAAACGGCCAAACCAAGCACGTACGTTGTGATTTACTACTATAGTTGACATACGTGCCGGTGAAATGCACGAGTTTATTCAATATTATTGTTGTTATTACCATTGTCAGCATTTTTTCCAAATATAGAGGCATTAAATATTGTATGGTTATTCATTCGCCAACCTGTGATTGAAAATTACATAAAGACCCCATTAATGAAAGTACCGATTGTTTTGTAAAAGCGATGATACTTATCTTTTTTTTATCAGATGAAAATTTCGCGTGCTCGCGAAAGCAATCTCATATTCTATAAGAATTTCTACGTTAATTGCATACCTGGTATTAGCGAGAACCAATGAGTGATATTACAAATAAAATGGATTATCATTTCCATACGATTAATCTGAATTTATTGTAAACTCTGTTGATTAGATCCATTTGTCCATTAGATCCGATATCAGCTTACGGCTACTAACCAGTTACTTTATCGAAAACGTCAAGCTGCTGTGCCTAGAAATATGTTTATACTAACATGAAGAACAAGATTATACATATATATAACAATATACATATATGTATCATAGCTTGTGGGCCGCGAGTAAATGATTAGAAAAACACTTTGGAACTTTTTTTGAGAAATGGAAAGCATCGCACGAGAGCGCCGCGAGTGTAAGACCCGTAAATAATATGTAATCGCATGTTGAAATTTCATGCTGAAAAGTAGAATGGAAAAGCCACACCCGATGCGTGGTTACAGTTAAAAGTTGAATACACACGTTGTAATATACTAAAAAGGTTAAGTATAAAAGAAAATATAAAGGTATGGGAAAGGTTCTGCGGGCACAGAGGGTGTTTCAGGGCCGTTGGCAACTCATTTGGAATAATAGCTATGAAATGCTTCGCCAAATCAATGATTAGGCTCAAAATTTGAGTGAAAAATATTCGTGTACTGCCGGTCATGGAGAATGGAACAGGTCAACTCCTCTGAAAGCTGTGTTTTGGCACAATCGTTACAATTGTGAGGCAGCGAAAAACGATGACAAAATAAATTCTAAAATGTTCATATAGATTTTGGCAGGCTCCACTTAAAAAAGGTTTAGTAGGTAAATTCGGATGGAAATTATTAAATTTCGTGGAATGCGGCGTGCTGAGACATAAAACGTAAAATGTAGTGAAATGGTAGAATCTAGTATGGGTTACACAGCTCAAGCCTACGGGCATCGTCTTAAATTTCTTTCACGGTAGAATATTTAAAAGGTCCATCACTTCGATGCAGACACGCGTAGGTCAACAATGCCCTTTTCAAGAAGATCAAATATTGAGAAACCTTCGAAAAAAGCTTGTTAAAAGGAACACAATTGAAATAGGATATCAGAGAGGCATGTTTTTTCTATAATATGTTTCCCCTTCGATTCCGAAAGAGCAACCTGATCACTAGTCCCGGCCAGCAGAAGCAGGATCCATGCCTCGCATCTCATGAAAAGCGGTTTTACCTAAATGCTATAGTGCCGCAGATACATGAAAATTGTTCTAAGATTGAGACATATTCGATATACTTTCAAAAAGCTTATATTGAATGCATTTATTTGCGTAACTTTATTTTGAAACAAAAAACAAGGCCTGAACAAAGTAAAAGCGACTCTCTATTTCATTTACTGTAATCAGAAATTATCGTAAATATAACAAGTCTGGCCTTCGGACAAGATGAGAATTTTATTTTTCAAGTCTTTAATGCGGAAATCACTGTAAATAGTCCTAGCTCAACAGTAGGCTACTTGAACTTAATCTCCGCAGTCTTTCTCAGTACCGATGGCGAATACGCGGTTTAATTGATGTTTATTCAATGAGCCTATTCTATAAATACAAATGCTGGTAGTGAAAAATAATCGACAAATATTTCATGAACACAAGTGCTCTCAATGCAAAAAGTGACGAACCAGTGCACTGCGGTGAAATTCGTTGAATATGTGTATGCGAATCCGTTGTCATTGTCGAACGACAGCGCTCAACAGTTGCATGAAGATAACCGAAGAACTGCAGATAATGAAAAATGTAACAAAGCTTCTCAAATGACAAACTCCGGATCGGATGGAAAATCGCGTGGCAAGTTGTAGCTTCCTGCAACTCTATAACCAACAACGAACACGGTTACAGTGTACCGCTGCGAGAGACGAGACACGGATTAGCTTGTATTGGCCCCTGAAAGGCATTAGCCCATAAAATGTCTTCGTAAAGGAGGCGCACAATCTTCAGTGGCAATGCCGAATATATATGGAACTAAAGTAATGATGGCACTTGAGATGGACATCCAGGAAATTTCTTATTACGGGATATTGGGCCAAAATAAATAGATATTCCCAATATCTCAAGTTTTTGAAGGCACTCATGGATCGCGGCAATCGAAAATACGCCGTGTGGTGCCCGATAACAACCCAAGGCCTCCTCGGACTGTTTTAATAACATCGTGTATTGAGGCAAACAAGGTTGGGCGATGGCTTCAACTTCGTTATTCTTTAAACTAAAGCCCTTGTGACTTCAGCTGTTATCATACATCGAAGAAGACAATTGGTGGTGTACGTTAAGCAAACATCGATTCTCTCAAAAGGCCACCGATATCTATATTGCGATAGGTAATACAACTACACATACGACCGTGCAGGCTCCGACGTGTGAATAATAAAAGAGAGTACTTCTAAAGCTTACTGAAATATCGTTGTTCTATTCAAGAGTCAGATCCGTCCGAAGTGCGGCAGGTTTTATTGGCACACACTGATACATAATTTAGGGCGCGTGCCTGGCCGTGCAGCTTCATTGTTTGTGCGTTAATTTAATATCATATTATTACTTAGCGATTTAGTAGCTGGCTGCTAGCGGGAGTATATTGGATGTTTCAAGGAAAGGCACTGAGTGCACAGAACCGCCCTACGACAACGTTAGACGTATTGCTGGTCGGTGGCAGTGACAGTGAAACCTCAATAGGCCTCACTCAGCCATGACCTCAAAAACGAAACGACGAGGTTGAAGCAAAGGCGTCAGAGAGGGAGGCTACGTCTGACCCCCTCTAGTTTGTCTTAGTCTCCGCTGTTCAATTGCTTCTCATCTTCCCACGTCTATTTTTGCCCATCTGTTCGCCCCCCCCCCCCCCCCCCCCCCCCC
>MNPL01010580.1:16786-29675 GCA_002081605.1 Tropilaelaps mercedesae
GAAATTCGATTCGATTTCGAAGACACTACTTATCTGCACTAGTCGCCAATCACTCGACGAAGACACGCCTTTCGCGAATGTTGTTTGCTAGCGGCTACACGACGCATGCTGCCGCTAGAGCATCCGACGCTGACCAGTTGATACAGCTAATCGAGACGCAGAAACGGCTCGAGGCAATTTTCGGGGCCATTTAGACGAATCCAGGACTCCTCGAGTTTCCTCGGCACCGCCCAATCGTCGCCATGGTCGGCCGTTCTCACTTGGACGATCTCGATCGTCACTAGTTGCTGCTGCTGCTGCTGCTGCTGCTGCTGCTGTTGCTGCTGCTGCTGCTGCTGCTGTTGCTGCTGCTGCTGCTGCTGCTGCTGCTCTGGTTACCGTCGCCGCATTGGCCTGGCTTTACGTCGCGACGGGGACAGTCTGCAGCAGTCGTTGTTTGACTGGAGGATGCGGTGCTTCGTTTCTTTGAGTGAGTGCGGATCGACGCCATCCATCGACGTGTAATCCGACGAGCCAATCGGTGGGCCATTTCGCCTCACTACCGGCGAGGCGAGCCTTCCGTTGGAGAGGAACTCTTCTGCGTCTTCGCCAAAACTCTTCTGCGTCTCCGCATCGCCATCGATGTCAGTTCGTGGCAATACTGGCCGCTTGTTGTTCGGTTGTCGCCCGAGGAGTTCATTTTGAGAACTCCCCATTTCAGTTTTCCACTCGCTGACTTTCTGCTCTGTTGCCCTATCCCTGGCGACCCCCATACTTGTCGCAGTGGAACTCCACCCGCGCGCCCCCTCGTACTACCTCTCTCGTTTCTCAGCTCTTCTGGGTTTCCCCTTTATCGTTTTCTCTCTGTGTTCTCTCTTTTTTTCGCTCGCGTGGTGCTCTCTTTCTCTCTCTGCTCAGTCGCTGGTCCAATTGAAAGGCAAGCGATGGCTATTTTTCGCCCGGCCAGCCACGGAAAGGAACGACGCGGTTGGCTTCTTCAGAAGACGCCTTCGATGCGTTTCCAGGACGCCTTCTTCAATGCTCGTTGATGCCTCGATCGCAGTTGCCCATTGACCATGCGGCTGTTGGCCTGCCACTGTTCGTTTGCCGAGCACCACCACCACCGCCACCACCGCCGCCACCGCCACGGTTGTTGGCAGTGGCCGAATAGCCTGGCTCCTTCCTATGCTGTGAGGATCGATGAAGCCAGCGAGCTCTGAGGGCGGCTTTTGCTCGGGGCGGGGCTGTCGCTAAGCACAGCGGAAGTGGTGAGAATGAAAAACACCCTTGTTGGCTAACGGCCTCCTCGGCGGCGGCGGCGACGTTGCATCGGCTGCTGTGTTGATGGCGAAGTTTGTAACTCGTTGAGTTGCCGTGACAAGGAAAGCCGGCCAGGACGCCCCCAGCCGGTCCTTAAGTCAACCGATCACCCGAGAGTGGACCGATCAAACCCGGCTGAGAACGAAAAACTCCCGTCACCCCCAAGCGCTTGTAGAAACAGGACCACATCAACGGTCGGGGCGACATCCGCCCAGCCGTAGTCAACGAGGCCCTAGAGTTTAGACCCCGAAATGAAGCCAGCGATGAGGTAAGCGAAGTAGAATGGCTACTCTAGAGGCCTTCGACACTTGAATAACGAACGCTAAAGTGTCGTTAACACCATCCGAAATGCGCACGCAACAACACAATCATTTTGCACAGCAGAGAAAATGTCAGTTTTTTTTTTTTTTTTGCTCAAAACGAACAAAAAAACAACGATGCTGCCTCCGTTCTCGTTGTATTCGGGCCTGCGTGCGCGTTAGCATGGCCGTACGATGGCGGCCCTTACGATTGCTCTGCATTTCCGTAGCGCTACACGTACACTTGTAATCTCCCTTTTCTGTTATATGAGTGTCACGTAAGGCGGCTGTGGTAAATAACAATACAACGAATTACCCATTAATTCTTCGTGTGTGCTTCAAACTTTTGCTGCAACCAGGCAGAATCGAAGCGCGGCGAGACGTCAGCCACGCCACGAAGCGGTGTAAGGCCAGTCCGGCCGGATGAGAACAGGGCGGCAGCAACAGCAGCAGCAGCAGCAGCAGCAGCAGAAGGAACGCACCAGCGAAGCTCATTAGTGACGCAGGCGCGGAGCAAGGCAGGAAGCAATCCATCCACATTAACCCTCGCGGCAAGCGCTACTGGGCGCAATGGAACCGTGAAAGTGGTAGCTACAGGCTGCAACCGACGCTTCGTTGCCGCCGCCGCCGCCGCCCCCCTCCGTCCCGCGCGTTGTTCCCTCTTCGCTGGCACGCCTCCGTGCCCCCGCCAGGTGTCAGGAGGGCATTCATGGCATTCAAGCTCCGAGAGACGCAGTCTTCACGTGTTCGAGCTGTCCGATGGGCGTCCGATGAAGGTTACAACTGCAGTTCTAATTGCAATTAAACGCGAAACGGCTGATCGTGGCGTTATCGCGCGCACTGCAGCTCCGCCGTAGTCGGTCGCGCGTCCGTCCGGTCGTCGTCTGCTAAGCTGATGTCACCGGAACGATTATGCTGCAAAATGACTGCTAAGCCGAGAATTTCTCTGGCGAGTTTGCGGCCCGGCGGGAAACGAACGGGGACGACGCGTTTATCTACGCGGATGGACGCTGAACGTCGTTATAGCGCAGATAAGTAGTAGTCGCGACGATTAGGGAACGTTTGTGAAGTCCTACTCGTTCGTAGTGGAGTAATTAAGTAGAGAAGAGATAGATATATAGACTCATTGCGATAGATGCCGCCGGATGGACATGGTTCGCAATGTAGGCGAGATAACAACTAACTGCGGACGATTTCCTCGTCTGAGGCTATTATTTATTAGGTGCTATTCACCGAGGGGCAATTGTGGAAATATTTCTCTCCACGACAACATTTTTGCAATCGTAATCACTAAAAGTAGCTGCTGATACTACTAGGCCTCGCGAACGGTAGTTGAGGTCGTATTAGCACGTCTGGGCTAATATAGATTTCTCAGGCGGGCGGTCGGGCGGGTGGTCAAGCGGCCGGGCGGTCGGACGGGCGGGTGGTCAAGCGGGCGGTCGGGCGCGTGGTCGGTCGGGCGGGCGGCGAAAGTCGTTTCCCTCACTGTAGTGAGCTCGCAGGCGGGAGACCTGTTCGACATTTACAAAAGACGAAGACGCTATCGGGGAGGAGCGGTCGCGTTGTCGAAATCGCTCCTCCTCGCGTACGAGGGAGGCTGCAGCATGCCGAAGTGAACGCGGAGCTGATACAATGAAACGGACGGGGCCGCGTCTCAACTTGACTTCACTCGTTCGTCCAGGACACGATGTAGCTAATCTCCCCCGCCTCGTTTCCCTTCGTACGGGTTGACGATTATGCCACGAGCGCTGACTGAGAAGGGTACGACCGCAACGACGAACTCATCACAGCGAACCGAGCCTGCTCGAGCCCCCGACACAGGGGGCTTGCCCCCCACACCGGATGCACAATCCTGAACGAGCTGTTGGAACTCGTGGACTTCGTGGAGGAGGCTAAAAACATCGCGTTCGCGTGCCGTGCGCACGTACGCGTCGTCTGCTCAGCAGCAAAGCTCGAACAGAGGACGGCGTCAAAAGTCCGAAACGGACAGGTTCATTTTGTTTCGTCGCGGCGTTGCCTTCTTCGGCTCTCTGTGGTGATTTCGATGTCTCGCTGCTACTGCCGGCACTGATTTGGCGGCGTTCCCTGCACCCGCCTGCCTCTATCAGGGAGACACGTGGGGGGCCGCATCCTATCTGCAGGGGGGGCCTGTCATTTGACACATCGTCGTCGTTGTCAGCGAACGAGACTGTGCGAGTACGCGAGCACGGTACGGCTCCGGCCGAATCCATCCATCCATTCTCATTAGGGGCGCCAGCGAGCAGGACGGCAATCGCAGTCGTCCTGCTCAATGGTTGTGGGATCGAACTCCGACGTCGTCAGTAGCCCCACGGCCACGGCGGGGCTGTAAGAGAGGCTCCGCGTACTCAACGACTTTATGACGCCGCCACACTCCAGTAGTAGTCGTCGATACAGTGGCCGTTCTTTGCACAGACGAGCGACGTGACAGCGTCGATCCATACGGGAAGCGAGTCGAGGGCGACTGGGTAGTGTTTCCTTTGCAGGCGTCACACTGGGACCACTGGGAGCCACGGCTACAAGCATCTCGGAGGCGCGGGCGGTCGGGCGCGCGCGCGCGCGCGCGCGCCAACCTGGTGTACTTCCGGCGGCGTTTCCGCCAGCACCATCGACTTTGTACTCGCTATATGAGTAGACGTCGTGGAGGAAACAGAGACAATAGCGGTGGACAGCCAGAGAGAAACGAGGATGAGTTAGTAGTCGCAGTGACGATCGAACGGGACGACAACAGGGCTTCACAAGGTAGAGGCGGGCATCTTTCAGTGTTCGGGGCGTTGAGCGGCATGGGGAGACGACCGAGCCAAAAGACACTGTCACCGGATAGTTCCACCGTGCAAGTGGCCACACGGGGGAAACGAAGAGTGATGGCCATACAGAGAAAATGAATGCAAGCCCGCCGCAGTCTCCCGCTTCGGTGCGGAATGGGAAGAGGCAGCGAGGACGCAACAAAGGAAGACGAAGTACGACAGAATAGTTCGTACGTAAGTGGCAGCCATTCGTAAGAATTTCTCGCACTTGAGTCTTTTCTCGGTCGCTACTCGCGTGCTTGTTAATGACGTGTCCCTCGCAGATGAGGACAGCGCAGTCGCCACAAAGCATTCATGTTGGCGGGAAGGCATGCCTAGGATTGCCGGACCGGTCTCTCATCGACGCACCCGTGTTTTTCGATTTATCTGATGAGGTGCACGGGTTGGCCAAAATCGATCGATCGAGCGAGCGAGCGAGAGGAAAAATATAGAGAGAAGAGAAAATATACAAGGCACTGATGTCAGTCTCAGTCGGAACAGTTGTTACCCCAAGCGCAGTTCTATTAGACGCGTATCGCTTTTTGATAAAGGTATGGGACGGCATCGTGATGGTAGTAATGCCAATTGTACCCGTCATGGTCTCGAGAGTTTCAATCACAGACGCATCTGAGGGTAATTTGTACAAGCCTACTTCAATGAAGAATGGTGAAGTTATGCTTTGTAAAAATGTTATTATTCTTGGCGATCATTGATTTATGACGTTACTGTTTCTATTCTTACTGCTATCCGGGCCTGAAGATATCGTCTGAGAACATGTCAGTTTTAGTGAAGTTATTTTTTACCTCATGTATCTGTTTTCGAAAGTCTAGGCCAGACAGGCAACTTGATAAGGCCTTGTTCTTTATTACAAGGTGCCCAGCAACAGGATTTATTCATTACAGCTTGAATATCATGTGAGCCGTCTGTTAACATCTCATCGAAACTTCAACGCTTTTCGTCTCGCGGGCGGCATTAATTCTGAGATCTTATGCATCTCGGATAAAATAAGCTAGTAAATTTGAATAGAACTGCAATTGGCTTCGAACTGGTTTCGAGGTATCGTCTCAAGAAATGGATAATCGTATAGCATATTTAATATCTATGGGCAGTAGTAAACGAGTTTGATTATGCCCTTATAATGTAGTGTCGACACAATTGACACGCACAAGGCACCTTGGTGCACGTATCAAGTGCATGTTAGGCAGTGCGAAACTCGCAAACTGTTTATTTTGTAAAAGATTAATAAAATCTTATGTAGTCAGTTGTACTAGGCTAGGATAGCGTAGACTTAAAAGCCAACTGAGTCAAATCAAGTATTCGTAGAGGAAGCTCACATCCAAAGAACTTTCTAACAGATATATATACATATATATATATGTACGTTCGAAATGTTTTAGAGAAAACGATCTTGTTTTAGACGGAGTCAATGCGATTGCTTTAAAGCAGACAGGATGCATCCTCATGCCAGTTCGTTTAAAAAGGTTAGAAGTAGGCATTTCAGAGATACGCGATTTTCGTAAAATTATATCCACTGTACCATTCTTTACTTGTGCGTCCTTTACGTAAACGCACCGCTAACAAACACCAGAATCTAAACACGAGAAGTAAATCACTTATAGGATACCTAGTTGCCCATTGGGTAATGGTAAAGTTACCTAAACCGCATATTTTCAGGTGTGAGATTCAGCTTCGCGTGAAACGGAAATGCAGAGATGCGTTATAGCATACGACTATACGATTCCTTCAACTTGCTAGCACATTCAAGTGGGTGGTGTGTACATGATGGTATGAAGTGTCATAACAATAACCCCCGGTGTATCTATATTGATAAACAAGGCAGCGCTATATTCTAGCTACGCCACAGAGCCTGGAAGCGCCGGCTAATGCAAAGAGCCATATTCGTTCAGCAGATATGGCCACCGTTAGCAGCTCTTTGCATTTACATCTACATGGAAGCATATAGTCGCATCGTTCCCCACCGTATATCTATCACATTGGTGTGGAGGTAACAGAGAAGATGCAGCAGCTAACCGTCTCGTCCGCCGTAATTACGGCCACTCCTGGTCGGGACTAAGCAGCTATTATATATCACGAAGAAACATGCTACTGCCCGCGACATCATCGAGGTATGTATATTCTCATAAGCGTCAAACGTAACAGGCCAGCCACATATTTATATATATATATATGTATGTATTCATGTATGTGTATATATTTTTATATATCAACATGAACATATACCTATACATATATGGATATTGTAAACGTCGTCTTCACACAAGCTCACACCTACACTCATATATATTATGTACACATATACATATAATGTACATGCAGGCGACCCGCTAGTGAAGACGTACAGGAGAGGAAACCTATTTTGCCTTTATCTATCTTGCCGATGGTTGGGTTGCTGAGTCGAAGCTGCCACAGGTCGCTGCAACGAGGTCTAATGGAAAGATGTGATTAACAGCAGCTCAATAACCACACCATTTCCACACTAGAGAGATCCGTAGAAAGAATATGCCGAAATGCCGCATCTAAATGCATAACTCAGCAGGATGATTTGTGAACCGTCTTGAAATTGACGATGCTCTAACTAAGTGATCCTGTTAATTGAACTGATGTTATGTACAAGCCAATAGCAAATCTGATAGCAATGTTTCAGCAATCTAAATGCTAAAAGAAAGTTTCAAAGCTTCTTCGATTTTCCCGTTCGGCTGTAGATGGCTGTATAAGAATATGATAGAATGAAACGATTATTGAACACGTTGTATGGAACAAAAAAAATGTTATAGTCCGTTTAAGGCACGACGTCCAAACTAAGTGATATATGAATACGAAGAGTCTCCGTTTAAAATCAAGTCAAAACTTGATTTTGCTGGATACTTAAGCTGGATCTTAGCTGGGTTAAGCAGAAAAAAAATAGATGAAAGATAACTAAAAAGGTGTTTTTCGTACTACAATCGCTCACACTCCAGTGAGTGATGATTATAATTCACCCTCGGCTAATTATAATGAATGTAAAGCTACACAACAACTGTACCCCAAGGGAACTTAATCCATTAGGATTTGCACCTACAGCAGATTAAGTAATACAAAGAAGACGGATGGTGGAGCATCTTATCCTGCCTGCCTAACTCTTCTTCTAAATAAATTATTCGCTTTGGTTTGGACACATCATGTAGCATGCGGTCCAATTTGAATACTTTATAACTTAAAGGCCATAATTAGATGAAATTAGAGCTTTAAAGTATTTTTTCACGATCGTGGAGTTTTGGCTGATTCTGATTGCACTTTCATAGCTGTTTTCAGAATCGAAAGAACAGATGTAGCGTTTTCGAGTGTGAGAACGCTATACACGACTAAATTTGTTTTCAAGTGTGCAAAACCAAAAGAAGGGCTGTACTTGAGATGCTCCTTGAGAAAAAAGAACGTTAATTTTTATATAATCGCATCACTGTCGCAATGCCAACGCGCTCACTTTTTATTCCAGTTACAGCGCCGAAATATAACATGTGATCTTTTCGAATTAAAATAAAAACAATTTGAGACGTCCATGATATGCAGACCTCAAGGCAGAAGTTCGTATCACAGAAATATTATATTTTCTTGACATATGCCAAACCGGTTTCACGGGAGTTGTAACCTATCTAACGTCCTAGTCAGTAATACAGCAACTCGCCTCTAACAGGTCCACTGCTGCTCATGTACTCTATTCTAGTAAGATCAAATGCGAGTATCTTGTCTCCTTTGGCGAAACATCCTGTTTCATGGATTTCATGGACAAATAAAACTTGCTGTAGTGAACAACTAAATATCCGCTATATGTGTGTGTATATATATATATATATACTGCCTGCTTACATTATCAAACTTACAGTGTCAAGACGAAACGTCAGTCAAACTTCCTACGTGCACACTGTACCCTCGCTAAGTTCAACGACCGCACTTTATCTATCTACCGTCCATGCGTCGGCGTTTAGATGTAGATCGTGCACGTTCCACCATCAGTGATGTGCTCAAACCAACTATTAAGACACTGTTGACACCGGCTGATATGCCAGATTGATTTCATGGAAGTGACAGGCTGTCTGTCTTTTTAACCGATAACACAACTGGAATGGTTTCCAAGCGATCCTACTGCTCACGTAATCGATTCTAGCAAAATCAAACGTGTGCTTAGGGAGATTATGTTGTGTTACTACACGAAGAATGTCAGGATCTGATGACAGCCAAATTTCCTATGTGTACGTTTTACTTTGGTTGATCGAGTTAGGGCTAATTCAGTGACCGTGCATTATCCTGCGCCTCAATGTTGGCGTTTCGATACGTACCGCACAGGTTACTCAACAATTTGTGTGAAATACACAGAACGTCTGGTAAAACAATGTTGAAAACGGTTACGGCGAGGTTTCGATCTAGTGTTCTGGGACTAGCCAAATAAAGCCGAAGAAACAAAGCAAAAGTCAAGCAACGAGATTCTATTCATACGTTGTTAGTCGAATATCAGCCCCCGCCGTCTCCTCGGGTGCGTAGCTGGTTCGGCTCGTAGGTGGAACTCTTGTAAAGAATAAGCTACAAAGAATGCTTCGGCAAAATGGCAGAGTTGGGAGCATCGATAGTGCACTCGTACGCCGACATACCTTTCGCTTCTGATGGATTAGCAGGCATGTATTTGAATTACATTATAGAGAGCCTTACATAATTTACAAGATTTTCTTTTTCTCTCGGCTAGTTAGTATTCTATTAGTTTAATAGCGCCATAATATCTAGGCCTCGTGGATCCTCACAGTTCTGCAGGGCCTTTGTGAAAGATTATTTTTGCGGAAAGTTGGCACGTTTTGGCAGGTTAAAGTTTACCAAATTTTGACACAATGTGACATTTATTTACACCTTAAACGGTGTAACTTATTACCAGCGCAAGCATTTGTCGACTGAAAGAATAATACTACCCAACTAGGTAGTTAAGTGTCAACACAATGCGTAGTAGCTAGTGAGCTAATTAAAGCGACTAGCATCAGTGTAGAAATATTTCCGAGCTAAGCGATCTTCAACTGTTTCATCCATGTTGACATTTAATACATATATCGTCGTGTTATTTTTCTTCGGCAATTAAATGCTTCAAAGACTGTGCCCTTTTTAAGCTGGAAATTGGTTTCGCATTAGTTCGGGCATTATCGCGGCACAGAGCAGACGAAGGGTGTCTGTCACTGTTGGGATTTGAAATGATAAACGTCAGCTTTCCAGACAGCTACACTATCGATTCGAATCGCGATCCTTTTTCTTTGATTGCACGCAACGATAGTCCGTTGAGTCCGCTTCCTTTTCTTATCATAAGACAGTGAATTCTTTTCCTCGAACAAAAGTATCTAATTTCTATTGGCAGCGCCCAAAATACTATCATTTGTCGTTCAATAAAAACGTGTGTACGGCTGAGTGTACGGCTACATCCATTTAGTGGCAACTGTTAGCGTTAGACTATTCCAAGAGAATTTAACTATCAAATAACAGATGCTCCGCAACAAGCGTACGATAAATCGTACGTTTTGACGCAGACGTTAAACACAGTCGGCTCCGTACATGTAAAGGGGTCTACTCGTTTTGTTTGTGTGTATTTTTGGTTCCAAATCAACATTTGCTTTGATCCATAACTGTGATCTATCACAATACAAAGGGGTACAGAATGTATTCATCTGTTGCCGTATTCATCTCGGTCGGAAGGGGGTATATCTTGATCTGTCGGTCCGTCCCCCTTCTGAGTCGTACTCGGCCCGTGGCGGGCGACACGCGACGAACCACAAACTGAGAGAGATCGATGCCGTCTCTTCCTATAGTCGTTCATTTTTTGTCGAGTCATCAGTGTCGTGGTTCTTGCATGCATCCGTCACCACCATTAGGTTACGACCGCGGCGCAAAGACGATCATAGTCGCGCGTTCCTTAACTATCCTTCTCTGCCGGCTGTACCCGGCGCTGAAAGCGAACACGCCAGTCACCTAGTCTCTAGCGAGCCCTTATTGCCTCAGGCATCTATGGGCTGATGCGCGAGAACTCCGCCGCGCTACCTCGAGCTAGTAATAGTCCGTGGTCCGTAGCCCCTGTGCCGTCACTCTGCGTTCACGTCGCGTGGGCGCGCGCGCGCGGGCCTAGCCCGACGTGTGGCCGTGTGCAAGATAATGAAACGAGTAGCATACAACTACCATGTCCGAACTACCATGTTACGTGTCTTTGCACTGTACGTTCGTCCCTACTTTTCTAAGACGTAGACTGCAAGCTTTCTACGGCAATCCAAACGCTCGTTAATGGCGCACCGCACAAGGCCTGCTTCCCACCCTAACGTCCTCCCAGCAGCACAGATACTTTTAAAAAAAACTCCAGCCTCTACCATCATAAGATATAGATATATATATGCGCATGGCAGACGCTTGCACTTGTACGACGCCTAGGTTTCGTAGACGGTCCAATTCCCTTATATGCCTGAAAGGGGAGGAAGCCGAGCGTTTGATAAGAATTATAGACGCACAGAACGCAGACACGCGGCCATCTTTAGAGACCCAATATACGAACCCCCTGACATGGTTACGCACACACACACACACACGAACCCTGTATGCGATTTGGGAGTTCTATCAAGCAGGAATTCCCCTACTCCGACGTCGCCTCTGCTGACGCCGCCCTCATCGCCATCATTGCACCCGCAACCGTTCGATATCTTCCGAAGCTGAGGGAAGACGGCGGGCCGGGCGAAGGCAGAACCCGAGAGTGCCCCTAGGGCAACTGCGGTAATAAACACACTGCCAACCAACCAACCAACGCTGCCGCGCCGTCGCCGCTAACGCCAGGACTACCCCAGGATACTATAACCCATGCAGGCCGCATATACGCGTGTATGCACTTACTTACGTACAGACAGAAATGTACAATGTTTTTACGTATGAAATATATTTGGGACGCGCGATCATAGGACCCTACTACGTACGGCCATTGCTAAATATCGCCCCTGAATGAACTGATTATTAAAAATAACCTCAGATGAAAGAAATTGCTATGAAATGTCGATAGCACAACACCATCAACCAGGAACGCCCGTTCAGTCGGGACGCAGGCCCAGTTACTGAGCTTCTACCAGCTTCGATAGTGTTCGAATAGTGTCTGAGCAAAGAGTGTGGCTTTTTGTTATTGCGCCTGCCTAACCGATTGAACGGCGTAGTGACGACTATCGTTTGATCTGCATTTATATTAGGAAGTTTTCTACACTCGAATAGTTCTCGTTGCCTAGATTGCATTAGCTAGGTTAGCTATGTTACATTTTTACTATGCATTAATTACGTCTGCTGTTGCATATCGTCTGCACTCTCGTAGCTTCGTTAGCAAAGTTATCTCGATGACGAATAGGTCCTTCATACATTTCAGTTGCCTATAATGGCTATAATGGACCTGTCCTAGTGAATGGGGCGGCGCACATCTTCCTTCCTTCCTTGCATGCGACTTCGCGCAGGGTCCGAGAAGTGATTTTCGGTAGGTTATTTACTTTACAACACATGCTCGTTTCACGCCCGTGCTTCTTATTCACATGAGGGATCATCCTATTTTCGGCTGTTTTGCTTTTCCGAAGGCGATTTTTATGTCGTTGTCTGTGGGCCATCGTTCACGCTTATCGCTCGAGCATTCCTGGCCGGGTCGCGTGAGGCCGTTTCAGCCACGAGAGTACGATGTTTGTTCTGGTGTTACGGGCATAAGTGTTTTTTAGTATTGTCGTATTCTTGATAGTTATACCAGTTTCTCAATACGCGGTAGAAACTTCTGCTAGATTACCATATGGGCCACCAACGTTAGCCGTAAACCGTATCGGTCAATGCGATCCAGGCTCTGCATTTGCGTACACAGACAATGGCGTGATAGAACGTCGTCGTTACATACCGGACTATGGCTTTTAACAATGAAATATATTTCGTTCATCTGCATTAGGAACTTCCATGAAGGACTGCGATGTAAAACCCACCCATCCTGTTCACGAGTCTTTTGATCCGATGTTATCTTTACCATTCCGCAGTCTGCGTTGATCCGAACATTTGCAGCATTTTTTTCACTCTCGAGTCAAATATCAAGACAATTATATCTATGTAAAAACCAGCTGAGTGTAGAAAGAAGCTGAGCCGAATTTTTATGCTCTAATGATCCAATTCCGACAGATACACATGCATTTTCCTTTGGGAAGAGATATTTAATTTCAGCCATATCAACGATGAAATATTTTTTCTTATAGAAAAAATAGAATTCCCCATCGCCCCGGAAAGAACTATAGAGCTCTTTGAATACCGCAGTTAAAAACAAATCAAATTTAAAGAGAAACCCTACTCTATTTTTTTTTTATTTAAGTGATTCAAGTGACAATAAAAGCACCGAGTATTACAAACTTCACTTTTGCGAAGAATCACTATATGCGGTAATTTTTGTGTTATATATATATATATATATATATATATATA